>JAQIUT010000273.1:0-68184 GCA_028654355.1 Colletotrichum sp. SAR 10_99
AACAACACCCCGCCACCCCTAACAAAACAAACCCCCAACGCCAACTTAAACCCCCCCCCCCCACCCCCCCCCCCCACCCCCCCCCACCCCCCCCCCCCCCCCTACCCCCTTAATACCCTATCGCCTTCTCTCTCCTCTGATCTTTAGGTAGCTAGAAGAACCCCCTAAGTTAGGTAAAGTAATTAATCTATTGCTTTCCTATCTTAAGACCTGATTTCTAGGCTCCTATTATTATTCTACTAGAGGGGGTAGTGGCTGGCGATAGGAGCCTCACAGCTAGCAAAGTGGTTTTTAACCCCTTTTGCTAGCTATTAGATGGCTGATAGGGAGAGATTAATAAGGCCTACCCTTCTACGTCTAACAGCATGCGGAGCACCTTAGCGTAGCTAAGGCCAGCCTTATAGCCTATTAGCTTATAGCTGCTTATGTTCTTCTATGCTAATAGAGGTAGGATGTTAGCTGCCAGGCTTGGGCGTCTTTGATGGTGCTATGGGCTGGGGCTAACACTCTTATTAGCGCTATGATCATCCTTATTATTAGTAGTTATATTCTTAGCTATTAGGGCTAGGCTAAAGAGGGGAAGCCCTAGAAGGTCTATAAAGGAGATGAGGACCTCCTCAATCCTATGCTACAACTTAAGGAGTCTAGGGTTGCTATTCTTAATAGGCTGGTTGCTTATCTTAAGAAAGGTAGCGTAGAAGGTGTTTATAAGTATATAGGCCTGCACTTAGTAGAGGTCTCTATTAATATTAGCTAGCATCCCCTACTTAGGCCTTAATATGTCTATTACTATATTATTAGCGTCTATGATGCTATAGATAGCGTAGAGGACGCATACCTAGCTAATGTAGCTAAAGTAGGCACTATATTCAGCCTTATTAATAAGGGTGACGTTTTCTATAGTTAGGGTCTACACCTCCTGCGCCTAGAAGGCATCTACGTCATATATTGCGAGGTTAAGCACATGCTGCTAGAGCTATGTAGCTATGTTCTTAGCATAAGTAGTGGAGTCCCTATATGTGCTGAGGTTAGAGAGGGCGGCCTGAAGATGCTTAAGTAGCAGGGGCTTGTTCTTAGACTTGGGGTTCACGTCTGCGAGTTTGGCTGCGCTTCTGCTATCAATCTAACTGACGATATAGTATAGTATACAGACTGCAGTCTCTATCTCTAGCCTCTTAGGATATAGGAAGCGCTTGAGGTTAACAAATAAGAGGTTGGGTGCTGCTGATATGGCAGTATAAACCCTCTTATAGGCTTTGTTGTTTAGTATCCTGAGGAGCCCTACTATATGTTAAGGGGCGCTACTAGTGTTATTACAGCTGTTGGTAGGGAAAAAGGCAGCCTTAATAACGTCCTAGGCATAAGCTTCCCTATTACTATTGCTAGTAGGCAGGGCTATAGACAGCATATTCTAGTCGCCTAGCCTTACGTCTTACGTTACGTTAAGGGGGAGGGTGTTAAGCATGTTAAGTACCACCTTAAGCGTCGCAAACTAGTAGCCATCAACGCGGAGGCTGGCCATCTACTTAAAGGTTAATATATTAAAGGTCTCTAGGCCTAGGCGCGTTTAGTACTAGCAGGTAGCTATATCCTGCTACTGCTTATAGTTCTATAACATGACGAGCTAGTGGGTTAGGAAACCCTTCTTGCTACTAAGCTGTAGTCTTACTATAAGCTTATAGTTAATAGTGATATATGTACTAGGCCTAGCTATATCTAACGCTACTGACATAAGCTGCTTCTAGATCTATTTGTAGTTATTAGGTAGGCTTAGGTCTTAGCAGTTAACGCATAGCCTTATATTAAGGTTAGGGGGTAGCTTATCTATTATTATAAGTTAGGTTAGTCCTAGCTCCTTAGGCTTATGCTGCCTTTACTTCTTAACGTGCACGCAGGAGGGGGGCTGCAAATTCACCTTTATTATATAGCTCACATATCTACCAGGCGTCTAACTCTACAGCACCTATTGCTTTAATATATTCCTAAAGGGCGTAGAGACAGTACTAGCCTACTATAACCTCAACTTTAGTCCTATTAATGTTAGCCTACTGGAGTAATAGGTATTCCTTAACGCCTTTATTGCTGCAATCCTGGTTGTCTTGCCTGGTCTTAAGGGCTTAGCGGACATCCTTAGCGCTACATAAGATGAACATATGGTTTTTAGGCGCGCTACGCTCAAGGCCACCCTTTATAAACACATCCTAGAGTTCGCATACGTGGGAGGGCTTAATTTGATAGTTAATACCCTTACTCTACGTTATATTTATAATATCAATATATAGTTTTGCGGTAGCTAAGAGGTAAGGCTTCGTAAGTTCCTAGGCAGACTTTTAATCCTAAAAGGGGTTGTCAGACGCTCGCCTCTTATAGCTATAGCGCGTAGGAGTTATATCCTTAGCGCTATGCTTACGTTTCGTTATAGTATAAGTAGTTATTACTAGGAAAAAATAAGGTTTGTAAATACTCTATAGCATAAGTAGATAGTACATCTGTTAGTAGGAGGTCCTTATGTGTTAGTAGATAGGATGAGGGCGTTATAACGTGTTCTTGCTAGGCTTGCATACCTAGGCTAGTTTAGGGTTAGCTATATTAAGGTTAGGTAGACTATGTTATTTATATATAGGAAATATATCTTAATAGAAATTCGTTATTATTGCTTGCTATGCTCTTCTACTATTCCCCTTTTGAAGTCTCATATTAGATATAGCGTTTAGCTAGCCTTCTGTTGGAATTTTAATAGGGCTAGTACTAGCTGCTTAGGAATATTACATCCCCTTCCCTCCCTCCCCTCTCTTCTATCTTTCTTACTGTATGCACTTAGCTTATATTCTACCCTAGGAATATATATAATCACTATTCCCATTTAGGATTTGCTTCTATCTTTAGTTTCTCTACTTTTATTATGTTGTTGCAGCTAAAGCTAAGTAATAATTACGTGTAGCTTATAGGGGGAGGGGTAGAAGTAATCTGGGGCCTAGGTGCCTAGATTTACTAGTCTAAGTAGCTATGAAAGAAAGCTCTTAAGGGCTTTAGGTGAGGGGGGCATTATAATATAGAATATCTTCCTCTTCTTTGAAGATCCTATACATAGTAACTTTCGCGCAGATGAGGCTTAGGGAAACTCTAGTGAATAGATATATTTATGAGACGCCTAGATATAGGCCTACTAACTAAATCTATTAACCTCATTTATTCTCGACTTAGCGTGGGAAGAAACTATTATTATATCTATTATCTGCTTTTAACCTCTTTATATCTTTACTTTTATCTTTATTTGCGCTTAGGCTAACCTTAGTTATTATCTAATAATATGCACTAGATTCCCTTAATAGCTTATAGGATAGTTGTGTAGTATTTAAGGCGTAGAACTATTTAATCTATAATCTAGTTTATAGTATATATCTTAATAAGTATTATAATAGAAGCTAGGAAAGAAGGTAGTACCTGCTATAATAACTATATACCTATTCATATTAATAAGCTTTAGACTAGATATACTTATAACCTCTCCCCCTCTAATTTACTATGCTCTTTTAAGACGTTTTTGTAGTTAGTTAATATTTATATAAGTTATAGTAGAAGTATATACTCTTTATAGATAAGCTAAATAACTAGTTTAGTAAGCTATAAGTGCGTATTTATTATCTTTAGCTAGATATATATAAGAAGCTAGAGATAGAATTAGAGATATAATAAATACTCTCTCTCTCTCTATAGCTAATATCTTTTATTAGAGATATCTATTATAGTAGCTTATCCTAGTATAGGTCTAGCTACATTCTTACTTATACTATCCTATTAGTTACTATATAATGCTAATATATAAGTATGCTAGATATAGCAAATTAAATATTATTCTAGTTAATTAATAATTCTTTTCTAGTAAATCTTAAGATTTATTATAGGTAGTAGAATTAGAGAGAGTATAGCTCCTCAACATATTAGTATTATGTAGGACTTAATAGGATATTTTGACCTATATATAACTATAACTATATGTTAGGGGTTAGAATAAGCTACTTAATAGTTAGAATATAGTTCTATTCTATTTAGATTTATATAGTATACTCTATTAAGTCTTAATATAATAGTGATAACGTAGTTAGTATAGTTGTGGTTATATTAGGCAGGCATATGTTTGCAAAGAACATAGATTAATGATATAATAAAAAATTTATATAAGTTAATAGAGGCAGTAAGCAAGCTTATTTAAAATTAGGATTACTTCTTCTTAGTATATATAAACTATTTATATTATTTCCTCTTATGTTAGGATACTCCTTATAGACCTATTAGCTATTTACTTTATTTAAGTAATAAGTTTAGTAGGGTGATTAAGTATAGCAGCTATTATATAATTAGTAGTAGCATATAAGGTAATTATAGATAGAGTTAGTAATACTTTAGGTATAATAGATTATTTATTTATCTCTTTCCTTATGTTACTTAATCTATCTATTGTTTAAATAATAAAGCATTATACTGCTATATACTTTATTTCTACTTAAGTTTGCTACATAAAAAAATATTAAAGCTACTTATTGTTACGCTTTATAGTATTTCATACTGTTTACTACTATTAACTAGTTAAATAATATCGTTTATAATATAAGTAGCCTTCCCCTTTATCTTTCTTCTATATTTAGCTAGTATTAACGCATTAGTTTCTCTCTAACTAATGCAATGCGGTATCCAAGTCTACTTCTAGCTACTTAGAGATATATACTCTAATCACCCTCCTAACTAGATATCTAAATAGTTATATCTATCCCCTCTTACTATTAGGCTGCTTTTACGTCTTCTTTCCCTACCTTATAAAAGCTATATATGTTAGCTATTCTTCCATCTCTTAATTAGGTAATATATACTGCTTATGATAATTTATATTTAATATAAACTATTCTCCTATTTCCTATCTATTTACTACTATTTATATACCTTTTTTTTTAATAGAAGGGGGATATAGGCTAGCACCTAGCAATTATACCTACTATATAGGACACATATAGTTAAGTAAAATACCTTATGGTTTACTTCTACTAGCTGATTAGCTGCGTTTAAAGGTAAGAAGCTCTAAGGAGGCTATAGGATTAACTAGTTATATATAAACTTAAGGATCAACTTGACCTTAGGTGAAGGGATAGGTGAGTATGCGCATGAGATTTAGACTGTTTCCTCTAGTAATACTTAAGAGAGGACAGGATTATAAGGCAAGTTTTACCTTATCTAGATTCTACTTAAGCTCTAAAAGCCCCTAGGGGCTTCTAGCTAAGTTCATTAGGTTATCTGGCTTCTACAGTCAAGTCTTAAAAGCCTTAGGGGGCTTCTAGCTAGATAGACTGGGTTATCTAAAGTTTACAGTCAAGTGCTAAAAGCCTTTAGGGGCTTCTAGCTAAGTTTGTTAGGTTATCTGGCTTCTATAGTTAAGTCCTAAAAGCCCTAGGGGGCTTCTAGCTGGATGGACTAGGTTATCTAAATTTAAGAGTGAAATCCTAACAGCTGTAGCTAGGGGGCTTCTAGCTAATTTAGTTAGGGTATCTAGATTCTATAGTGAAGTCCTTAGAAGCCCTTAGGGGCTTCTAGTAGTATATATTATTCAGACTCTATAGTTAAATCTTATAAGCCTTAGTAGGTAGCTTATAGATATTATAACTAGTCTAGATGTAAATATGATTGATTTATATATATCGTTAGCTAATACCTCTATTCGCTTAGTTTTTATACTAATACCTCTTTATATTGCTTTATTATCTATTTGTAGCCCCTAAGAAGCCCCCTACCTAGCCTAAATCCTAGCCCTAACCTAACTGATATTAACTAGTAAAAGGGCACTAATACTAGTTTTAATACTAGTTTTAAAAATAGTGTAATAGTAGTCTTAAATATCTTTAAATAGCTGTTATAAAAATACCTAAATAGCGCTTTAAATACTGCTTTAGAAATTAGTTAAATAGCTGTTTTATTACTACTTCTGTTAGTAGTTCTATTAATACATCTAAAACTACGTAAGTAGCAGCTATCTTAGCTGTCTTAAAAATAGTTAATAGTAGTATAAACAATCTCTTTCTAGTTATATATTATATTAATAGTCTTAAAATATATAAATACTTACTTGTATACCCGCTTTTTTTAGTAGTTTTAAAAATATAAAACTACTACCTATAACAATACGACTAAAACTAGTAAAATAGTACTCTTATGTATCATCTTCATTCTTTTTAAGTACCGGCCGTAGTATTACTTTGAAAAATAATTAAATACCTATTATAGCAATAAGTACTATAAGAATTATTATATTAGTAGTATAAATATACTATATAGTAGTCTTTATAATACCTAAATACCCTTTAGTATAGCTTAATTCTTATTTTCTAACTATTAAAATAAATAATTCCTCTTTTTCTATTACTATCTAAACGTACTCTTCTTATTTTTCTCTATCATACTACTATATACTATTCTTCTTTCTTTCTTTCTTTCTTTCTTTCTTTCTATACCTTTATCTTATCTACTTCTTTCTCTATTTAAACCTTACTTTTACTCTATATAATACTTATTTTCTTTCTCCTTAATACTATTTATACCCTTTTAGTTCTATTATATATACTTCTTACTCTCTTTATTTAATACTTTCTCTTTCTCTTTCTACTTTTCTATAATAAAATTCTATCTTTCAACCCTTTTTTTCTCTTTTTATTATTTCTTAATTCTAGTACTAACTTCTATTTTACCTTATACTTACTTAAACTTTATCCCTTCATTTCTCTTTTTCTTATTCTATTTATTATTCTACGTAGTAAAATAACAAACCTTAACTACTTAATAATAATACTCTCTTATTCTAAAATCTTTTTTTAGTATAAAAGTAGTTTTAATTAACTTTAATATTATATCTTAATAGCTAGTAGTCTTATATTATAAATAAAACTAAATATAGTAGTACTACTTTTACTACTTTCTCTCTATCTTTTATAATATCTCTTTAGTAAACCTCTCTAGCTTTATATAAAACTTATAGTTAACTCTATCTTATAATAGCAACCTTTTAAATCTTTCTTTTTTTTATCTACTCTTTTTGAAACTTTAGTTATATCTCTAAGACTCCCTAAAATATACCTAAAATAGTAGATTTCTCAATTTTTTAGTTTCTAGAATAGTATTTTTATATGCTCCTTAATTCTCTATATAATATATACTAGAATCTGCCCCCCTCATATGCTTCCCATATAATCGCCTCCCATAACGAATGCATATTCGTCCCATTAAGCCCGTGAAACTGCCGCTGTGCCCCTAGCCACGTAAAGAATTCGTCCTCCTCCCCTATATCAATGCCAAACTCCCTCTTTGCTAGTTGCTGAACCCTCCAGCTCCGCAGCCCCATGAAAGCTACGGGCAACACCTTATCAATATGTATACAATGCCCCTCCCCTCCTGCCTCGCCTTCCCTCGTCTCTTTGCACCAGTCAAGCGGGAGTTTACACGTGAAGCAGCATGATAGCTGCCCAAATGTGATCTTCTTCCGCACTGCATCATAGCTCTTACCGGACACCTTGCTGCACCACTCTCCCCTGCGTCTGTGCCGTGGCTGGTCCAACAGCTCGCCGGTCTCGGCTCTTCGATAATGTCGCCGGACATGACATACTGGACACTCGTCCGCAACCTCATCTAGCCAACGGAACAGCATCCGGATCCGTTGCCCTTCCTCCTTTCCAAACTCGCTCCACCGCTCTCTCGGTGTCACTATGCCCTCGCCTGCACCGTCGCTGTTGCTAATAGCGGCTGACCTCCCTTGCTCCTCACATCGATCACAAAGCTCCGCGCCCGCTATGTCCTTGCACGATTCGCCATCAACCCCGTCCATAAATGCACTGATGACAGTCCGCCGACATCCTGGAGCCGATATGAACGCTTCCATCTCGGCCTGGTTACGCCTGTCCACAAAGCTGCCGTGCGCATCTGGCCACCTCGGCCGTCCGTCGTGCACAATGATGGACTCGACCACCTCGCCTGCCCGCCGTCCCCCTCGCCCCGTCTGCTGCACAAAGTCTACGAGCCCGTACGGTTGTTCCGCATGGATAACGACCACGATTCCCTCGATATCAACCCCAGTCCCCAAGCCCGTCGTTGCCGTAATCCATCGGTGTCCCCGTCCCCCGGCCCACGCTGCCCGCACCCCCCAACGTTCTGTCTCGCCCATACCGCCGTGGTCGAAGTCGCAGCCGACTTCAGCAGCCACGGCGACACATTGGCGCTTCGATCGGCAGTATATCACCCCCTTCTGCTGCCCGGACATCTTTGCCTCGAGCCGCTTCGCCGTCTCCGCAACCTGCCGCTCCACCGCCCCGTTCCCGGCCTTCACCTGCTCCACCCGGTACCGACAATTGACCTTCGTCGTCCGGTCCCGCACCGTCCGTGCTGCCTCCACCAGCATCTGCTCCCGGAACCAGTCCTCGAGCACGTCCGGCATCGTCGCCGTCAATAGTATCAGCGGGCAGCGATAGCGATGCAAGCTCCGGAGCTCTCCCAGCCGCGCTCGGTACCCGATATCCGTAACCACGGTATGGCACTCGTCGATGAATATCCGTTGCAGCAAGCCAGCACATAAAAGCCCGTCGGCATAAGCCGAGAACTCCCCAGCGGTGACGCTATCTGCGCTGACGACCACCAACCGGGCTGCCCGTGGTAACCCTTCTCGTCTGGCGTGCAACGATGATCGGAAACGGATGCAGTCGACTCCCATGCCTACTGCGCGCGTGACCAAATCCTCCATCAGCGCTACAAATGGAACCACCACAATGTTGGTTCCCATATTCGGCATAACTGCTGGCAGCATAAACAGTATACTCTTGCCCGCCCCTGTTGGTAGCACGCTGATGAGTGACTGGCTGGCTTGTAATGCCATAATCGCCCGCATGCTCTCGGCCTGCTTGCTGCTGCGCCATCTCGCTCCGGGCCCGAGCAGCTTGCACAAGCCAGCCGCTAGTGCCTCCTCCGCCGTCTCCGTCACCGTCTGGCCCCGGGTCCGCTTTGGGCTGTTCAACCCTAACCCTGCTGCTGTCCCAGGCTCTGCCGCTTCACCTGCCCGTCTCCGCTTGCCGTTCCCGATCGCCTCCCCTCCCAAAAACTGATGCCATAGCCGGCTGATCTCCTTAAACGTCGCAATCATCTCCGGTTGTAGTTTTCCCGGGAACCCGATGTGTACGGCATAGTGCTGTCGCGCGACCCGGCTCCCGTGTGTCGACGCCAAGTCCCATACGATATTCCAGCTCCCCCCACAGTGCACCGGCTCTCCGGTGACGGGATCGACCTCAACATCGTCGTCGTCCCCATCATCGTCGTCCAACCGGCTCTCCATCTGTTGTAACACTAGCCCCCGGATCCGACGACCCATCTCGATGGCTACGACCCGGTATCGTCCCACGCCCAGCCTCACGCCCGTCGTCGCCTGCAACACGAGCGCCAGCTTCCGGCTGAGTCGTTCTGTATCCCACACCGCCGAGCTGCCGTCTCGCCACATGAACTCCAACTGCTCCCCGCGCGGTTCGGCCAGTTCGCCCTTGCGACGGAGTGCCCGCTCCGCCGGGATCAGCCACGCGATATAAGCTATCACCATCTGCCCGATCACCTCCGGGACGAACCGGGCCACCTTACGCGAGTTGTCCCGGATCGCCTTCATCTTATCTCGGTCCGTCACCATCATCACCTGCCCGTCGAGAACGAAGATGTTGCGGATGAGCTGCCACGAGTCGCAGTGCCGCAACGTCGCCACCTCGGGCCCTCGTCCGGGTAGTCCGCCCCATGCGTGGACGAGCACCATGAGCACCTCCCGAAACATCCTCAGCCGTCGGAGCTACTGCCGGACCCCCTCTCGCCTGAGCCGTTGCTTCCTCGGGTCCCATATCGATGTCCCTAGCTGCCTTATCACGACTGCCGCTCCGGGCTCTAGCCAGCTGTTCTTCGCGTTCGTCGCGAATGACTGTCCGGCCCCGAGCCGCACCATGCTGTCGACGATCCGCCCTAGCTTGACCAGCGTCTTAAACCTCTCCCAATCCCCCGCGAATAGTGAATCGAGCAGCTTCTGTGCTTCGACGACCTGGTTCCGGAGCGCCCGCGTGAACTCCTGAACCATGATGCGCTCGCCGTTGTGGAATAGCGACTCGCCGTCCTCGGCCCAACGCACCGACGGCTGCCCACCCATCCGCATTCGCCACCCTTTCCCCAGCGCCATCCATCCAATAATAGTGCTGGCGACCGTATGCGCGCCTACACACATCCAAACGGCATGTTGATCCCGGAACGCGAGTACTGTTTTGATCCTGACCTCGTCCTGGTCCCGGGGCTGGTCCTCAAACGCAGCCTCCAAGAAGAAGAGCCGGGACCACCACAGAATAGCGGCCAGCCAGCATTCCTGTGTATAAGTGCGGCTCCGTATACCCGAGCGGATGGGACCGGATCCCTAACGCCGCACAGAAGCAGAGCAGCGAGTTTGAATATATGTGCCCGCCCACCTGAGTCTTGATCGAAGCCACTATGAACAAGAAGACGGCCCGGTCAAGCGTGTCGTTGTCCTTCCGGGAATCCATACCCTCATCCCCTGCTTCGTCGTCGGCCCCATCCTCACTGTCCTGGTCGCTACGGAACCCGTTATTATAGCCGCTGGCGATGCTGCTCCTCTCCAGCTCGTCTACTACATCACATAGCAAGCTCCACTGCTCATCCGTGAAGCGGATGGCCCATCGCTCTAACGCCTCATCCCTTCCGATTTGGTGCGCTCGCCAGCAGAAGCCCAAATATCGATGCCCGACGGTCCGGTATTTGGCCATTGATGCCTCCTTGCCCTTCAGACCAAATGGCATCCCGCTGGGAGTGGTGCTCACGATGCTGGCAAGCCATTGGAGCGTCTCGGTCGGCACGCTGCCCAATCGCCAGCTGCACCGTTCCACCTCGCGATCGAAGCTCTCCCCGAGACGCAGCAATATCAGCCGTTCTCGCGCGCCGTCTTTATCTTGCTCCCGGCCTCATCCCGCCGTGGTGCTATTCGCCCGTATCCACTTGGCTGCTTCGAATATATCAAGTAGATCTCGAGACCCAAAGTGATTGACCCAGCGGACCCTCTTCACCCACGACGAGTCCCGGTCCATATCTTCTTTCAGATCCCCTCTTCGAAGTCGCTCGGCATCCTCGGCATCCAGCTCAGCTGTACACTGGGCCACCATCAGCTCCATGGCATCCTTCTCCGAGTTGTTGGCTGAGTCTGGCCACGCCTCGGCCTCATTGCTGCGGACGATCCAGTATCGAGCATATTTCCCGCGCATCCACGTCTGCAATTGCACCTTTGTTGATTTGAGCGGTCCAGCTGCATGCCGAGCCTCCCTCCAATGGCGTGTGATGTTGTCTCTTGCTGTTGTGAGATATCGGCATATAGAGCAGCTATAACCCTGTAAAATATCAAGCTGTCTGATGGCTAAGCTGCTATCCGTGGGGAGAGCATCAACCTTCGGATCGGCCAAGTCCATCCTGCTATAATAGTCTTTGATATCTCGAAGAACGTCCCCTTTCAGCTGATGTTCGTGGCGGAAATGTGACTCGATGCCGCGGCGGGGCCGGACAGCTGCCTTGCATTTGCAACAGATGAGCATACGATACTCCTCGTTAATTTCAATAAAGCTATTCATAGTTAGTTAATACTCCTCACGATCTTATAATAATAAATAAGCTATAGATTATCTTTCTTCTCATCTTTTACTACTGAATTACCCCTTTTCTACAGGTTGGCCTAATGTAACCCTAAGCCTGAGTCTCCACTTGGGGTTAAACACCACCCAATCACAGCTCCGTTCCGAGTCCAACCGATTCTGCTCCAACGCCCGGACCACCTTCCGCCATTTGTATGGCCGATTTTACTAGAATCGCCTGCAAATAATACCTAGGCGCCTATCCCTGTAAAGTCCTTTCTTCCTTCTTTAGCTTAGAATAGTCAATCGACGGCACCTCTACGTTGAACAAGCCTAGGGGCCAGCCCCTTACACCAAGCCACTGTTAGAGGGGGGATGTCAGGAGGCGCAATAAGCATCGCCACGAGCTAGATAAAAAGTCATATGTTACGACATGCTCATGATGTAGACGTTATCGTCTTCGCGTGTCTGCCGAACCATGTCATACCTATTTCTCAGTAGGGATCTTGATCCGTTCAGTTCTTTTTACCTGCGCCGTTATACAACTAACGTAAGGCACTCCTGGCGCATGTGCTGTCAGATTCCTGCTGGTTCGGCAGCACAAACGTCTCTGTGGCGAAGCTTCATGTCGATTTGATACGTGCTTCTTGCTGCCACTGGGTGGCTGCATCTGAGACAAATCAGGCAGCTACATGTGGCCTCATGACCTCCGTGGTGTTTGCTTGCAGCCGACGCGTACTCGCACCCAGCCTCAACGTGTCTCACTCTCGCGGCTTGGCGACTACAATATGTATATGTACGGACCCGTCCCCCTCCCTTCATCGGTCAGCTCGGTGCGGTTCATTATATCCCTCTTTTTACCTCGAAAACTCTTCGACTCGTCCAAATTGCCCCTGCCGGAAGACCGGAAGACACCCCAGCCACCGAGCGACAAATTACTTTTTGAAACAATAGAAGACAATCATACAACATTGGTTACTCCAGATTCAAATATCAAACTGTTGAGTATTCCCCACGCTCGTAAACCAAACCATTCTAACACAACGACGTGGGCAGATATCTCGCCAACCATGTATCAATCTCTCGATCAAGAAACCCCGAACCAGCGAACCCATGCTTCAACTTACGAAGACGATCGGGACGACCAGGACGACCAGCGAGATGAGCTAGGTGGCGGCAGACGACGCGAACATCAACGGAGTCGCAGTGGTAGCCTGTCCAGCATCTCTTCTGCTACATATGGGCCTCAAACGACCGAGCTACAGCCAGCGGGAAGTGTCCGCAGGAACTCTCCGCGTCTAGGATTGCTACAGAAAGCCAGCATAGCAACATCTCTCGTTGTGTTGGTAACGACCGTCATCTTCCTTTCCTGGCTCTGGTGGGCCGATAGAAATGACTCCGCTTGGCGTGGATGGGCTCTTGAATCTAATCGTCTTCAGCTGAGCATTACTATTACGAGCGTTATCATCCGCGCTGCCGCGGGGACGCTTTCCGCATCTGCTGTGGCTATGGTAGCCTCCTTGGCTATTGAACGACGTGGCGTACGTCTCCATGCAGTTGCTCAGGTCTCTATGGCTCGTTTCGCTAGCGGCGGATCCATCCCTCTTGCCCTCCTGGCTCTTCAAAATTCGGTCTCGGAACCTTTGATGCGGATCCTCTTGGCGTGCCTTGTCCTCACAACTCTTGGTACACAGTTTACTTCGACATTACTTCTTGCAGACCTCAGTCAAAGTACACTCATCTCATTCCCTAAGGAGATTCGAAGTGCGTATCGCGTTATGGTCCCGAAGACGACACCATCTGAAGACTTGAACGACGTAGCGTTCAAACACCAGGACGCGGCGCGCAACTACTGGCAGCAAAAGCCCCGGATTTCAGAAACATTTGCCGAGTACTTGAAAAACACGTCATTAGAAGCTGAGGGGATTGATGACACAGGAATTACGGTGAGAGCTTTCCTCCCACTAGAGTCGCGAGACGAAAGAGAGGCACTTCGTGATTTTCGAGGCAAGGCGAGAGTTTTCGACTCTCGCGTTACCTGCGCGCGGCCCATGATCACGAATGTCCACATGCGGTCCCCAGGATTAGACACAGACGTGGTCAGTATCTGTGGCAATGTGCGGGTCGATGCGCCCATCGCCAATCAACCCACTGTCGTTGATCCGGATATGCAGACAGCAGTAAGATTCAAGTGTCCATTGCCGGTTTTCACACCTCTCAATCGGTCCGTCTGGCAGACCTGTAGGCTTGATACGTCCTACAACTGGACGAACGTCGACAAGTCTCTGGGAAGGGGTAACCTATTCCCAGGGAACAACTACACCGCCGAAACAGAACTTGTGTGGGATGTTGGTCAATTCATGGCACCATTATTCGAGCATTATCAGTATGATATGAGCCGGATTTCCAATCGCACTCTGCACCCTACCCAATCTGAATATACTGGCCCGTGGCTACAGCAAACATTCCGTTGGCCCGAACTTTCCAGCAACAATCGTGCTGACCTCAATCTCAAAATGACAGCATGTATACTGGCCAGACCTCAGTGAGCGTTACCCCCGAACAGTTACCATCCAACATAGCAGTCACCTAAAAAATCTAACAAATATATCGCCTATAGAACAACACCTACACGATATGATCACATGCATATCGTAGCTTCAAGACCCCAAGACTTGCAAGTCGCGGAGGAACCGACGTACAATTTGACTATGGGCAGATGGCTGTATGACACTGCAGCCGTTCGCAGGCAACTGGGAGCCACGAAAAAACAGACCCCACCTGGAGATCGTGATGTCATGTCAATCATTGCCGACGACATGGAAAAGTCCATATTCGAGGCAGCTCACGCCACAAGGAATAGGGCAGACAAAGATATTTGGGAGGACTTATGGTTTCTCACTAGCACCAGAAGCTATGTAGTCGATTTCTGCCCTACCACATGGTGCACGTCTACCAACGAACAAGTTGATGTGATCTACGCCGACCTCTTCAATACCATCATCAACGACACCGACTCGCCAGCCCGCGCGCTCCAGGCTGTAAATTTCATGATGGCGCGGATGGCTTACTACGACATGTTGCCTTCCTTCACGCCTGAAAGGAACGAAACTGCAACTATCAGAACCATGCAACCGACAGTAGTGCCAACGCGTCGCAGAGGCTACTGGGCGGTGATGGGAATCCTTGGGGCCTTTCACATCCTATTCGTCGTCATCTGCGTCCTCTTTACCACGACAAATTTCAGCTTACCGGACAACGCCTGGCACACCATCGCTCAAATGTCCGAAAGCGCCGAGATCTCCGGCATATTGTCCAGGGCTAAAGTCATGACCGACAGCGAGGTCAAAGCCACCAGCAAAGAGAGCCAGGACGACGAAGAAGATCGCTTCGTCGTCCGCAACGGCGCTTTCGTTCGAGCTTCCTTCCTTTCGGATGCGGCCGCCGAAGACCCGGAAAATCTGTCAAACGCCAGTCGGATCCGCCGCCGCTTCATGGTGGGACGAGGTTTAGACAAGTAACAGAGAGCTTGGGTTAAAGAAGTCTGCAACAACAACAACGAAGGCTAAAGTAGCAGTAATGTTGAGACTGAACGATAAGAGAAAGAATGGAAGGGCCGACAGGGAGAGTCAGGAAGGCAGAATGGTAGAATCGTTGAGGGTACTTGGACCGGTTGAAGAGCGTAATACTAGACGATTCCATGTCTCCTAACAAGTTCGGAGGATTGCCTACATGTAATGTGGCGATGGCAAAGGCTTGGATATTACTGGAAATGCAGGGTATCAGCTTGTTTTGCGAATTGAATGTATTTGCCTTCCGCTAGGTACTTGTAGTTATGACTTCAAGGCTTTAGGTTCCCTCAGTCTCGATGCCGGTAGCAAAGTGGGCAGGCGAGGTGGGGTGCCGAAATGGCGGCAGGCCGCTGTTACGACCCGTCATGCATGGATAACTATGGCAGGCTATAGAGGTCACTATTGCAAAATCCCAAATTCCTTACAAAAATTCTAAAAGAGGTTAGTGTGCTTATCAGTGAGCCCCACAGTACATCGACCTTTGTACCTCAGCTCTGTTTTCTTGATTTTCGCTAACGTAGATGTCGGGTCAGTCGTGCATGTGGCTCAGTCGTGCACTTTTTGCCAAGTTTCACCATCCCAACTTGAACTCAACATACCTCTCCCAACAAACATGGCACAACCTTCAAAAGAGTCTCAAATCAATCTGGCTCTTCAGGCCATTCAAACGGACCCTAAATTATCCAGTCGACGTGCTGTAAAGATCTTCAATGTTCCTCTATCAACCCTCCTCAACCGAATGAAAGGGAAACGCGCCCGACAGGATACCCACTCCGCCAGCTCTCAATTGACAAAATTGGAAGAGGATGCTATCGTCAAATACGTTATTGACCTGGATTCGCGAGGGTTTGCACCTCGGCTCAACGACGTGGAAGATATGGCGAATAATATTCTCGCGGCACGCGACGCGTTACACGTCGGGACGCACTAGGCCTTAACCTTTGTCGCACGACAACCAGACATAAAGACGCGTTTTTCTCGTACATATAACTACCAGAGGGCCCTATGTGAAGATCCTGAAAAGGTCACGGCTTGGTTTACACTTTTCCGTAACATAAAGGTGAAATATAGTATCCTTAATAAGGATCTATATAACTTTAATAAGACTGGTTTTATAATGGGCTAGATTACGTCTTTAATGGTCGTTACGCGTGCTGATTATAGTGGTAAACGAAAAAAGGTCCAGCCTGGGAACTAAGAATGAGTTACTATAATCTAAGGTGTATATGCGGACGGCTGGTCTGTCCCACCGTTCATAGTAGTAAAGGGTAAAAACCACCTCGCGAATTAGTATACTAATAGTACTTTACCACGCGACTAGGTAATTAAACCTACTACTAATGGATAGACTAATAATGCGACTGGCCTGGACTACCTTCACTATTTCGATAAACATACCACTACGCGTATAAAGGGCCCTTATTGGATGTTAGTGATTAATGGACACGAGAGCCACGTTTCGGCCGATTTCTAGGCTTTCTGTAAAGAGAAGAACATCATTATAGTTACTATACCTTCACACTCATTACATCTACTCTAGCCACTTCACGTTAAGTGTTTTAGGCTATTAAAGTGAGTATATAGTCGTAAAATTAAATAATTCATGAAATCTTATATAAACTATATAACGAAGGCTAAGTTTCTTATAGCTTTCCAGGCCGCATTTTCGAAGGTTTTTACACTACATAACATTAAGACTGGATTTTAAGGGGCTAGTTTAGTTCCTCTAGACCCAGATAAGGTCATATCTAAGCTAGATGTGAAGTTATTAACACCTTCACCAATAGGGAGCCCTCCAGCCACAAACACCAAATAGACTTCCCAGACACCACACAACCCAACTGAGGCGACTTCACAGACTAATTTTATTAGAAATCAAGTCTGCCGTCACTAAGGAAGCTCTCTAACACCAATTCTATCGGCAGTTAACCAGTTTGCGAAAGGTGCAATAGTAATAATGCATGAGAATGCCCTCCTAAAGGCTGAGAACCATACCCTTCGAGAGGCGAATATCAACCTTATAAAACGTCATAGAGCTAAGAAAACACATCTGAGGTAAGGGGGAACACTTACGATCGGCGAGGCACAGGATCTTATAGATCAAAAGGACGTTAATAAACAATTAGAGGAGGAAACACGTGCGGGGAGTAGTCGTGTGAGGAGGGCGCAACCGCGCGAAAGGCGCTATGGCATCTGTGGAAACACTGGTCATAATGCACGCACTTGTGAAATGGATATAGAGACATCTGAAGAGTTAGATTCCAATTAGTTTGAATGAATTAGACTTACTATGGTTGAGTAATTAATTGATTTATCGTGAAGGTCCTGAAAAGTGCACGACTGACCCACATGCACGACTGACCCGACATCTACGTTACGAGAACATCACCTTTGTTAATAGCAGTGAGTCCACTGTAAACCAGCAAAATGAGATCCAACTTAATACAAAATCAGACAACACAGAATTAGAGGGCAGATAGTGCATTAAGACCTGAAATTATTCAATTATCCTCAACCTCTTGTTGCCTATCTCCCTTATCATCTTCCTCTGCCTGGTTTAGTTACTGCTACTGGGTTAATGTACGCCTTCTTATTTCTGACTTGTCAATACTTACAACCCAGAGCCAAGCAGCCAAGGCGATGCTTTCCAAAGCTATTATTCTTCTCTCCTTGAGGCTCCTCTCGGTTGCTTCACTAGAAGAAGACAGAGAAGCCAGTGGTAGCGACATAGACGTAGCAGGAGAAACCCTAATATTTCCGCAGGCCCGCAGTTACTATAACACTCTCTGTCCAGCAGCGCGCCAAGCCTCGTCCGGATCCCCGTCCCCGTTACTAAGTTGCCGATTCAGTGCCCAAAAAGCACGCACAGCACCTTGAGCTTCAGCTGGAACCTTATGACGTGATACATCAGCATCTTGCTAGCCCATGGGGCGTGAAGATCTCTTACTGGACAGCATGTGTGGCCGGTCTTTGCGCAGTCCCAGCATGCAGCACCCGTATCTACGTCGTAAACATCATTATAACAAGAGTCGCGCGTGGATATACAGAGTATACATACTATCCTATGAGGCACACTCATGGCCGGGGGCCTTGGTGACGCGTGTGACGCATTGCCGGCATGGGAAGTGACGCGCTGAGCCACGAGGCGGGGCTTTCTTCGACTGTCTCTTCTTCTATCGGACGGGCAGGTCAACACTGCAAAATTCGAACGTCGATCTGCTGAACATATGGTGATCCTAGCTGTAGGCTTACGCGTGGAGGATTGGGTCAACTGGCCACCCCTCATGATTGTGGCGTTACGACTATGAGAGCTTCCACTCGCTGCGCCAAGGGGCTTAATAACGACTGTGTGATCGCTTTCACGCATGTGACCCTTGATAGTTGTGATCTCTCACTAAATTTCGATGGATTGAAAGGGAAGGTAGATGTAAAGATGGAAGGGATCCAGGTTCTGTAAATATTGGTTTAGCCCCTGAATCTGCCGGAGTTCCACTAATGAGCAACAAGCCACCGCTGTGGGCCAGTTGCATTGACGCTGCGGACCCACGCGGCACACCACCTCAGTCGTCGTTTTTACCTCTTCATCCAGGACGCAGGAAATTCTCATTGTCCTCTTCAACCTCATCAGGCCCAGAATGGCACGTCCTCTCAATCCAATTGACCTACATCGCGACTACGTGACTTAACTTTACCTTTATGGTATTTCGCGAAGAAGGATTCAACAAAAGCTTCAAAAACATCATTATATCACTGTTGATCTCAGCACTATATCTCACTGAATTATAAGCTGGGATCTCCCACACTAGTAGGCTTATACTTAAGAGAGTCTAGAGCTAGTAGAGGCTATCTGCAACCTAATTTTTCATGTTAGGCTCAGCGAAAAACAGACGTTAAGTGTTTTACAGGGAGAGGGTTAGCCTATCACAAAATGGGGCCTGAAGTGTAATGTTACGACCCGTTATATAAGGATAACAGTTAACTAACCTACTTAAGCAATAGGCGGCTAGAACAAGATATTTATATTGTAGGATCATAGTGATAATAATAATAATATATTTAACGTCTGTGGTAAAGAGGGACGTGCTAAGTAAAGCTGATATAGTCTATACTAATCTAAACTATTTTATAGAGTATTATCTTCACCTAACGTTCCTATTTAATAAGTTAGGCAAATTTCAGTAAAGAAGTTAGTCGCCTCCATCCATTCGCATAGAAGAGAGGCTCCCTTTACTATGCCTAGGAGAAAATCGACACTCACCTTCACCATCTTTTAGCGAAGATAGCGTGGCGTGGCTCTATAGCTACACTTGCAGAAGTAAAAATAGACTATCGTCTTAGGTTTCCTATAGCTGCAATTTAGCAATATGTCTTAATAAGCAAACCTCTTGTGGTATACTGTAAAGTCTCTGTAGTAGGATCTTACTATATATAGCCTACCTAGCAGATACTGAGGGAGGCAAAGTTTAGGGGGCCTCGGATAGGGAACTATCTTGAGATTAGAATATTATTGAGGGTAGAGTGACGTCTATCTACTAGCAAAAGCCTGAAAGGTAACTACTTTAGACTGCTGTTTTAAGTGTACTAATGTGGGCTGTAGTAATGATTCTAGGGTTTATTTGTAGGCCTCTTTAGCTAGAGCGTCTGCTTCCTTATTACTTAGTATTTCTATATATTTAGAGTATTACTATATATATACCTTATTAAGGATTATTTAGTTAGTTTGCTCTCTTTAAGCTTGAGATAAAGTAAGCTTATTAAAAGCTATAAACTTAAACTAATTAGTTCTTATACTTTAAGATATAAGTTTAGTTATAACTATAAGATTATTAAAGTAGATATAAATATTATCTGCTATCTGCACTATAGAAGATCTTATAGCTTTTAGTAAGCTTTAAAGAGCAGCTTATACTTCTATATTAAAAACCTCTATTTAGAAGCTAAGTGATTTAAACCTATAGAAGATCTATTATATAGCTTAATATTCTATTTAGTCTGCTTTAATAGAAGTTCTATTACTATCTATTATTTAGAAGCTATTAGAATAAATAATAATATCTCACTTTAAGAATGTTCTTAGTCTGCTTATAAAGTTAAAAGCTAGTTCTTCTTTAGTCTTTCTAAGCTTATAGCTAACTCTATAGAAAGCTATATATTAGTCTACTAAGTGTTCTTAAGGTAGATATTATAGTAGGTTAATATATTTAGTATTACTATCTATAAGCCTTATAATGTAAGGGTCTAGGATAAGGTTGGTGCTATTGGTCTAGCCTACTACTACGAGCATTCTAAGCTGGAGGAAAGAAGAACTATTCTGGGAAAGAGTGGTGCCCTTCTCATCTTTAAATATATGTGAGTCTTCTTCCAGAAGCTTCTATTGAGTAAGGGCCGATAAGGTTCTTATAACCTTCTACGATATTCTGTAACCTTCTAAAGTATTCTATAGCTGAGGGTCTAGCTGAAGCTTCATATTGGTCTATAGACTGTGATAATTATTTATTATAGTCTAAAGTTTAGTTCTAGCTTATCTTAAAGTTTAATCTAGAGGGAGTGTTATTTATTAAAGTGATAGATATATATAGAGACTTTATTTAGCTTTACGTCTAGTATTATTTCTATAGGGGATAGGGTAGCTTCACACTATAATATTAGTATAGGTGTGGTTTTATATATAGGAAGTGTAGCTTTAATAGCCTTATTTTATATAATATTAAGTTAGTAGAGTATACTATTAACTCTATTTAATATAGTGTATCTATTCTTAACTTAATTCTTACTAAACTACTATACTTCTAATATATAGTACTAAATAGGTAAAATATAAGAGGTAATAATATAATAGAGGAGATATACTAATATGTCTTAGATGTTACAGTCTATAGACTGGTGTTCAGCCTTTAGCAAGACCCTCAGCTATAACTTATTAGACCTACTAAATCTAATAGCGTATTTGCTAGAAGGTTCTAGGAATATCGATAAGGTTAATAATAAGGTTATAAGAAGGTCTAGGAAATAGGGAGGATATAGTTCTGTTTCCTGTTCTCTAAGAAGATTTATTATACTTATAGTAGTAGGCTAGACTAATAGCATCAACCTCATCTTAAACCCTTATATTAAATAGTATTACTTAATCCTTATAGTCTATTAACTACTTAGTATACTTTAGTATAGAGGTCTCTCATATAAATTCTAAAAGTAAGCCTTATATTAAAGTAGACCTCTAATTATTATAGAGAGGAGTCTTAATTAATAACTTAAACTATAACGTGGTTAATAAGCGAGTGAGACAGATAAGCGAGTGAGACACGAAACTACAACTACAACACATTCATACAACAGAGCAGATCTCTCCCCCTATATATTATAACACATATTTCTAAAGAAGCTAATATACAGCTTGCCCTTCAAGCTTGCTGTTCCTATCTGTAGGGCTGATGCAGTGAGACTGGAAGGATGGGGTTGTGTGCTACCGTGGGCAGTGCCTGTTTGCTAGCACTGCCTTTATGTTAACTTGTGGCGGGAGTATAGACTTATAGGTGACGATTTGAGGCTATTCTCGTGATTGTTTCTTAAGTCCTCACTCTGATATATAAAACAAGACGGACGCTCTCATCAAAATGCACTTTCCCTTGTCACAGAACATCAAACACTTCTCATTCTAGTTTACTTTTCCTATCTTATTTCCTATTTCTCCTTTATCTCTTCTCAGGGTTTATTGCTTTTACATCTTCTTCAATCTAATCATAAATCTTCTAAACAACTATTTTGCATTCTGATTTTAAGTTATATCATTCCTCTTTCTTCAAACTAATCATAGTTATCTCTTATCTCTCTTTACATATATACAACATGCCTTCTAGAACTTCTATCTGAAGCCTGTCCAGCTCTTCTAGATCTCCCCCCTCTTTCCCTAGCCCCAACCTTTCCAGAAGAACATCTTTCCTGTTCCCCACTACAGACCTCAATAACATCCACTTCCCCTGTATATAAGAGGCTGTATAGGAGGCTGCAGGCTAGTTAAGCTTTAAGCAAGCCTAGGCCTTCCTCTTCTTCTACTATAGTAATAATATTGCTATTAATACTGAACTCTGATATATCGCCTCAAACCTAAAGCATAGAGATGTTGCGTCCCTAGCTGCTGCAGTATAATAGTGCGTTCTCAGTAACCACTATGCTAGCTTTAATATAAGCCTGCTCCTATAATAAGTATGCTTTATATTTATTAAAAGCTAAGCGTTAATTTTTTCTAAGATTAAGCCTGTTTATAACTTCTTCTTTAACCTCTCTATTACTTATAACCTCTCTTAACTCCTTAAGGATTCTATTAAATACCTATATCTAGCTACCCCTCTTAAGGTTATAATTATTAATAGCAATCCTATTAATCTTATATTAGTAATTATATTAGCAGAGAAAGCTAGAATAAAGATCTAAGTCTATATCTATAAAGGTTAATAAGTTTAGCAGCCTAGCAGCTTATTTATTAACTACCTACTAAGTACCTATTGCTGTAATTAAGTTATAACCCTCTAGAACTCTATCACTAATCTTATAAGGGAGAGAACTAAACTAGCTGTCTTTAGCAGCTATCCTAAAAAAGTCTAGCTAAAATTAAGTAACCTCTAAATCTATAAGCTTAAAGACAGTCTTCTCTATCACACTTAAGATAGCTAGTTCTACAACCTTATCTTCCTGTATATAAGCTAAGTCTACAGAGAAAACCTTATATAATATAATAACTTTTATATTATGCTTAGTATAAATAGCAATAGATCCTAGCTTTATAGATCCTACTTTAAAGGATAGGAGTTAGTTATCAGTAAGAGCTACCTACACCTTCAGTATAGCTTTTAGTAAACCTTAAGGTCTCTCCTGCTCTTAACCTATTAATATCTTCCTAACTATAGGTTAGATATATTATTTACTTAATATAAGCAACTTTAACAGTATAGGGTATCTTAATATGCAGCTTACTAAAGCTAAGTAAAACTAAATAGTCTCTATTAACAGCTATTTATATATATTTAGTTAGCTTAGCTGTTTAGAAGTAGGTAGCTATCTGCTTAAAAGGTTCTAAGAGAACTAAGTCTTTACTCTATCCTATAACCTTAATAGCTCCCTCTAAAAGGCTATCCTTAACAGCCTTAAGCTCTATAGCTTTAAGAAATATAAAGTTATTAATATTATCTGTATTCTAATTATTATCTATAGAATTAATAAGGTAGTTAAACAGCTGCCTTAATATAACTCTTCAGCATTATATTATCCTTATAAGCTTATTACTTTAGTAAGTAACACTGCAATAATAGTCTACTTTTAGTCTAGCTAGAATGCTAACTCTAGTATAAAGGCTAGTATTATATAGGCTGATAAGGTTATATAAGCTTTAAACTAAGGCTACCTTATCAGTCTATAAGTTAGGTCTCTTAGTATATATAATAACTTCCTCTAAAAGCTTCAGCAGTATAAGTATAGTAGCTATAGCTTATTTATTATTAAGCAGTCTAATAATCTAAATATAATAGTCTAGCTAATAGAGAACGCCTACCTTATTCTATAGCATATCATAATAAAATAGCTTATTAATACTATATGCTGTAATACTATTTATATCTAGTAGCAGCCTAATTAGACTTTCAAACAAGAGACAAACCTCAAGTACCAGCTCCATAACATTCTTAAAAAAATAGACCTTATTAGTCTCTAAGAGATAGCTACTACCTTCTTATAACTAACTAGAGAGATAGCTAGAGCTAAGGTGATGCCTATAAGGTTAGTTATTAATATCTGTCTTAGATAAGATAGCAGCAAGCAGAAGGAGATTCTTAAGTTAGAGAAGGAGGCTAAAGCGAAGAGGTAGGATAGGAAGAAGAAGTCTAAGAGCGTGGATTTCACTATATCGGGGGCTGACTTATCTCCTGCCTTCTTGGCTATAATGGCGGGAGCCATGAAGCCGGCGCTGCGACAACGATCTTGGAGGCCGTTCAGCTTTAGCAGGACGCCGCAAAGTGTCCAAGGATAAGTCGGCGGTTGATATGAATAATGAAACATATGGGTTAAGGTTGTATTCAGCATTGGGTAGCGTGTTCCTGGATTTTGGGAAGAGGCGTTTGGGTTTCTCGAGCTTCGGGATTGTCGTTGTAGATTGCATCAAATCTATCCAACCGCCGCTCCTTAATGGCATTCACAATTGAATGACTATGAATATTTCGACACAATGCAGAAAATGCAAAACATGGTGATGGTGAGTGCTGTTCAAAGCAGGCAGAATGTGGCAAATGGCCTTCCATTTTCTCAATAGTCATGGCTAGAAGATGAGTCCGCACGCCCGTTTGGACAGTGTCAAAGAGCCTCCCAGTTAGAGAGGATATTTGTTGCATCCTAATGTCTCGTATTGAAAAACGGAAACCACCTCTGAAGACAACCTGGGATGCTGAAAGTGCTGGTAAAGTGTACGAAGATATGCTTTGCTGTAGTCAACTATTTGATGGCTCATAAAACACGGCGGGTTTACGGGGCTGGGAGTTAGTAATAAAAGAATTCAAGAAACGCCATGAGCAACCATTCGTACTATCTACTGACCGTTTTATCATGACAAAGGCACAATGCGGGCAGGTCAATAGCGTTTGCATTTGAAGCCGTCGAGCTATCGAGCTTCTTCTAATATCACACGCGCTGACGAACACCTGCAACATAACTTCTTCCATTCAATGGCCACAAATGTGGAAAAAATGGCTACCATGCCACAGGCAGCGCAGGTGCTCACCCGGCGTGACGACTATACCTTCTATACTGCCCGCGTCAAAAGGCAATCTATGGAGACTCTCTCAAAGACCTCGTTCAAGTTGACTATCAATGTGAGGGGGCAACGTAGTGAATGTCATGTCTAAGGAAGAAGTCTGCCCCCTAGAGGGCTGGCCCTGAGGCTGCCCAAGTGGGCTGGGCGCAGTGGGCGCACAGGCCCCACGCGGCACTGGCCACCGCCTGTGGGCGTGCCGCCACAATCAATAGCTGAGAGCCCAATCTGTACGAATGTTGCCGATCTCAGATCAGTATGGTGAACAGACTGGAAACAGAATAAGGTGTTGCGCAAGCTTGAAAGAACTGGCCCAGATCTGAAATAGCACCGGTTGGCGGAATTGCCCGATGAACACTGTTCCCACTATGAATACGGCTCCCATGCATACTGGAATTTAGTGTCTTACATATGGGTGGCCTTCTGGTCCGCGAACCATCCTGCGGCTTTGCGGGGCAAATAGAGGGCGCATCCATTTGGCGGTATATGTACCTGGCTGGTTCCTACATGCACAACACACATTGTCCATGATCTCTGAAGTACCTTCCATGTTGCCGCAACCCCCAAATCTTGCTTGACGGAATGCTACGCCCCAATCTTGCCCTCTTGATCAGGCACAAAAGAAAATCGACAACGCCACATCCCAGACGGAATAATTAACACGATGGCTTCCCGACCTGCAAGCCGTGACGAGTTTGAGGTTGCAGTCGTATGCGCCTTGCCTCGGGAATATGACGCGGCTTCCCTAGCTTTTGATGAGTTTTGGGACGATGAGGGAGATATTTACGGAAAGGCACCGAACGATCCCAACATATATACCACCGGCTCAATCCAGCGCTTGAACGTGGTTTTGGTTCTTTTACCGGGGATGGGGAAAGTCAACGCAGCGAACACAGTAGCGAGTTTGCGATCAAGTTATTCAGGAATCAGATTGGTCATTTTAACCGGCATATGCGGAGCAGCCCCTAGCCAAGAAAACGAAATAATCTTGGGCGATGTCATCATCAGCAAAAGTGTCGTCCAGTATGATTTTGGACGACAGTATACGAGCGGGTTTGTACGCAAGGATACAGTTGAGGACAACCTCGGGCGACCTGTTGCAAGCATTCGCTCCCTTCTATCCATGTTTCAGACTGCTAGGGGCCGGGATCGTCTCCTTGACAAGGCCGAAGACATTCTTTCGCAGATGCAGGAGCGGGCGGCACGCAACAAGCGGAATCAAATTCGATACGATCGGCCTCCGACATTTGAAGACAAGCTGTTCGCCACAGACTATGTACACAAACATCGAGATACGCACTGCAAAAGTTGCACCGAACATGCGTGTGATGTCGCTAGATTGGCGTCTTGCGACGAATTGTGCTGCGATGACGGAAGCTTGATTACCCGAAAGAGACTCTCGGAGATTAGAGGAGGAATGCCTGACGTTAAGATTTTCGTGGGAGGCATTGCTTCCGGAGATATGATCATGAGGTCTGGGCAGGACCGAGATCGAATCGCCAAGGAAGCGCATGTTATTGGTTTCGAAATGGAGGGCGCAGGCGTTTGGGATGGTATTCCGAGCATTGTTGTGAAGGGTGTATGTGACTACGCCGACAGTCACAAAACGGACAAGTGGCAGGACTATGCAGCTGCAACGGCGGCTTCGGTTACTAAGGCTATCCTGATCCAGTACTTGCAGCCGATCAAGGGGGATACCGACGACAGTCCGGGCACATCGCTTTGTCCGTCCACTTCCACGCGAAAGGGGCTGCCAATGTCATCAGATAGCAACAGCGGTTCATGGGCTATATTCCATGGGAATATAAGCGGAAAGAACGTAGTTGCGGGTCAGCAGATCAAGGGAGGTACAACTACCATGAATTTCCGGGGTTAAATGGACGAGGCCCATTGTGTGAAGGGTATAAATTACGACTGATCGCTTATCTGTATACGTTACACACCTTTATGTAGCAAAATGCGTCATTACTGGAAGCGAATCCATCGCAGTCAACAGATCCATACCATTTGTTTAGTGCCCACTACAAAGTACCAATAATGTTGCAGTCAGGGTCTAGGCATTCCTCCATCGATTCAATCACGTCTTCCAAGTTCAAACCTTTCTCTTTGCTTACCTTTTCAGCCAAGCATAGAGGAGTATTTCCATCCTCATCCCTTATTCCCAAGAGGCCAGGTTTATTCTGTGTTGCGGCGAGAAGGACTTTTACCATTTTGTTCATGTCCTCAAGGTCCATACCAGCACCAACTGCAACATGCAGAGCTGTCCAGCCTCTATGTGTGGCTTTCTGCGGAGCTTTAAGCACCTCCTCCACATCACAAGCATCTGATTCTAGCAACAGCTCGACGATGTGAAATAGCCGTTTCGCAATGGCAGCGTGAAGAGGAAATTCCCAGTAGCTTGTGGACGGTATCAAGAGGTTGGCTCTACGGGAGAGCAGGTATTGCACCACTTCCTTCGATCCAGTGTAACAAGCTGTGAACAGCAGAGTCGTTCCGTCCGGGGATAGAGCATTGACGTCTTCCCCATACCGAAAGTCGAGAAGATACCTTGCGGTGTCTTCCCTTTTCCCTTTTATTGCATTCTTCAACGCAGTCTCAAAGTAGAGGCTCTCTTTTTCCTCCCCAGTGCAAATCTTTCTGCAAGAGGAGCATTTTGCTAGGTGATGCCGAAGGAGGGACGTGCAACCCATTGTTGCTAGTAGCAGCATCATGTTTCTTTTCTTTCCGATTAGGATGGCCTCCCTCGCCTGTGACAGTCTCATATATCGGATCGTTTCTTGTATGAGGAGTTCAGACTTTGTTGGTTTGCATTTGCGGATGAATATGGGAAGGCTCGTGAGCACACCTTGGTCTTCCAGGAGGATGCCCGCTTCGCGGGCATGGTGTATCCAGAACTCGTATGCATAGTTTAAGAACTCATTGCCGTCTCCTTTGCAATCCATGCCGGCGCGGATTGCGTTGACGCAAGAAAGGAAGAGACGTAGATGACAGCGACCATGGGCGTCGGTGAAGTCCGGAACCAATGAGCTCAGGCCCTTGCTACTAAGCAAATAGACTTTGACAGAACCATGAATAAAGCGGACCTGAGCTCTAGCTTCGTCTTCTGACTCTGGCTGTCGGCCTCCTAGCTTTTGGGACACAATCTCAATGAGACCTTGAGACTGGTGGTGGAGTCGTTTTTCGAAGTTTATTCCAACTGGCATTCTGTATTCAGACTCCCAGACTTCCATGCTCGTATATTTGAATTCCTTGGTGAAGGCAAAGGCGTGTCTCAATTCCAAGTGCGTCAGTGGTCTGAGTGAACCGAGGACTAGCTGGAACAGCTCGAGTGTTTCGACCTTACTTTGAAAGTCGATAGACTCCAAAGTCTTCTCGCATAACTTATCAAGACTGTTGAAGAGTTCGGCAACAAATTTCCACAACTCGTCGGGTCTTAGTTTTGGGGCAGCTGTTTGAATTTTCTCCATGACAAGCTTGGCCCATTCATATCCATCTGCACTTCTTTCCATCAATGCTTGGTACAAATCATACCGAAGCGTGTCATCCAATATCCCGGCGACCGCAAGTTGAGTTTCGAGGAAATTTGTCACACCCCCTCCTAAGTAAGAGCCGACATCAATCAACTGAGCCTGGGGTTCGAGCGCACCATAGTCTGGAAGCATGCGTCGGGAGAGGCAAATTCCGACGTCAATGCCAGCCGGAATGGAAGAGTGAAGTAGATCGCGAACGAATTCCAAAACTGATAACGGACCATCCCTTCTAGCTCGTTCACCGTCATTATCGTCGGAGCATTCATTGAGACCGTCAATGAAAATTCGAAAGCGTCGGGACATGGGCTGCGATGACGTCTCGTTGCTGCGGATCAACATATCTCTGATGCTTGCTTGAACTTGACTATCGGTCCAAAAGTCCAAGTCTCGCTGTTCTTTGTTGACAATACCCCACTCGTCGACGTACATTGATGCGATTTCAGGACATGCCAAAATCATCTGCCCAAGCAAATCCCGAAAGCACGCGGTGCTCGACGTAGTCCGTAAATAGTGCTTTTGTCGATCTGGCAGAATGCCGAAAAAATGATATAGCACTATGGTTGATTCATCTGTGTCAAGGGACAAGACGGCGTCCTTCATCAACACCGATTTGCCGGCACCATACTTTCCCCTCAATGTCAAAAGGGCGTCCCTGGCGCTAGTAGGCTTAGAGTATGCCCATTGTCGGAATGTTGCGTCGGTGCGAAGTCTTGCAGGAGTGTCGTAGGTCTCTATTGAGTTAAAACGGCCTCGTACTCGTCCAGGGCGAAGATCTTCAAGGCAAACTGAGACACTGCAAGTCAATAGGCATCCCAATGAGTGCTTTCTCGTTTTCCAGACCTTGCTGGCTATTAGCTACTAGAACCTAGCTTACCTTTCAGCTTTTGTTGGTATGTTCGCAGAGGAATCTTTATTACGCGTTAGCAACAGAATATTCCTTCTGGTATGAGCATACAGTACGTCTAGTTCCCAAATTAGCGCTGAGCCACTATGCAAATTCTATCCAGATTGGACTCGCCTTGTGAATTGTGAATATTTACGTTCAACGTAGCCCCTGGGCCAACTTGGGTACCAGCCAAAACAGTTCGGCCGTTAATTGCCCCGAATTCCATCTTTTGCGCCATGTTCGACAGAGCAATTCTCTTGTGGTAATATGAACCTGGCCTTATTAGTCCCGCCCCGACGAAATGGTACCAGAAGAAGATTTACAACATTCGCGGCCGTCCAATCGTACGGTTGGTTCTGGCGCTTGATGACGGCCCGTGGGGGATTGCTCTAGATTAAAGGGAAGCAGAGTAGTCTTGGCTCTTGAAAACGAAGGCACAACCAAAACATGATCCAGCCTGATCTAAGAAAAGAATCAGACTAATAAGAAACACGATTTGACTGGTCGTTGGTTTACGAAAACGTTTTAAGCGGCGAGGGTGTTTGAGTTCACACTCACAACAGCCAATGATTTCCTGACGGCACTGTGATCAACTTGCAAGAGGGGCTGGAGAGCTGCAGAATGCCGATGGCTGCCTATAAGGCAGCCGGCTCTGCTGCAACGATCCCTCAAGGCAACCCTTGGCCTGAAGAGAGTCTTGCTTCAACGACCAATCACATCGATGTTGGGGTCATGTAAATAGTGACCACTGCATATATCAGCTCATTCTCACGTTACATGCATATGTTGAGCTGCATTTGGTGGTCAGCAAGGCCTCTTGGCAGGACGGTGGCTGGACGGTACTAGGGTGGTATCAATTATATACCAAGCGCCCTGCGTGATGGATGTTAATGGCTTACTTCTTGAAGCCACCTATAACACGGTCGGGAATGCAAACAGAGCCAGATCTACTAGAAGCGACAGACGATGCGCATTGATCAATACTATGGACGACGTACCGCCCTAACAACGGGTCGAGGGGCGCATTAGTTCTTTGTGTGTCCAGCAGGCTGTTCTGCTGGAGGGTAGGCAAGACTCCCTAAGAACGAGGCTATTGTGGAACACCAAATGCGGCGATGCTTCCGGATTAGTTCGCAGTTGGAGTTGAAGCTCACACCATATATACAGAGTATTTTTGCGCTCCCGGGGGTCATCTTTTTTGAACGAGGTTCTTTCGGTGTCTCTGCGGATGACACTCAAAATTCGAAGCATGTCAACCATGAAAGTTTATTTCTTCTCTCGCAATTTTCTTGCGTCACTGATCATTTTCATCTTACAATGGAGTGCCGTCGAGTCTCAATCTACTCAATGTACTCCAAACGTCAGAGGGTGTGAGAAGCTCAACACATGGAACGAAATCTATATGTGCCTCGTCGGACGTAACTCGCTCGCTTCACTCCTGGAGTGCGCGTCAGGCAAGGCTAATAGACTGGGTGAGGCAAACAAGCTATGCCAAGACGCGGACGACGATGTCCCAGACCGTGGGAATGACAAATACTACGCGGCAGGGTTCAATGGCCGTAATTGCGTTAGTTCTCGGCAAATATTGCTAGCCGGGAGTGATCTGCCCGACTGCCGTGGCTGCGGTGTGAGAGGCTTGATTGAATCCTGCCCTGAAGATGATCCAATCTTTTGGAGCTGCTTGTGTGGGTGGAACCTCAAGCGGTACCATGTGGAATGCCTCCAACGATGCTTTGATCCAGGCCGCGAAAGCTTCTGGCAATGCTCTGAGTGGGGAGAGACAGAGAAGGCCGATTCTCACGAATCAAAGAAATCATTGCTTGAGAGAGCATCCGTATCCGATTTACGAGTTCTGGTATGATTTCGAGTCTAAATTGGCAAACGATGCCATAGATTGCTGACGCGGATTCAAATTGACAGAAGTGGGATGTCGATACTTTGATCACGAACCAAGGACACTTTTGCTTCTCCAATGACGATGACTCCTATTATGAGTATACCGAGGGTTTCTGCAAGATGCCTTACAGAGACTTCCCCACGAAAAGATGCTTCATTCATCCGAGAAAGAAGGAGAGACGATGTGTAAATCTGGTCAATTCATTAAAGGAGAGGGCTGAAGGTGTCTCGGAAGAGAGGGAGATTTCTGAATCGCCAACAAGCAAAGCTGCCTGGGAATACGCAACGTTTTCCACTTCCTACACGGACAGCGACGAGGACTTTTCATCCTCCACTGATACCATCAAAACAGCTTCATATAGAACCACTACTCAAGGTGGTACACTAAGTCTGATCAAGCCAACAAGTCCGCCCAGACGTTCCTCACCTTCTCGAAGCTCTCAAGCATCGGCCACCGGAGATTCCACGGTCACAAGTGTAATCAGCAAATCTACATCAGCAGGAACCCCTTCGGCCAATATGGGCGGCAGAAGCCATATAATGGCGAACTGGTGGCAGGTCATAGTCATTTCATTGATTGGGTTGGTCACTGTTGCGTTCATACTGGCTATTAGGTAGGGGGCAGACATGTCTTTTGTCGTACTTACACCCAGTATACCCATAGAAAGTCCATACATCACTGGCACATTGACTAAGTTTCCATTGAAGACTTTCCTGACCAATCGACCGTGAATGCATTCGGTTGTAACAAAGGACGCTAATGATTTGAAGCATAAGAGCAACAGCTATTCTAAACTTGCAGTAATCCAAATACCAGTTCCTACTTAATTAGTTTCATGCCCATGTATGCTCGCATCATTCTTGTTTCGACAGCATACATTCTCTAATACAAATCATTTCGGCACAGCTTCCAGGTGATGCAAGCTAACTCCTAAGACCCTACTTGTCTGAGGATTGCAACTCCAAATGATTATGTAGCGTAGAAATCCTGGTAAGATTGCATTGTGCGTCTATCTCTTCCGCGTCTGTATCTAAATCTGGCCGTGGCCTTGCCATTTCGTTTTTCCATTTGCCCTTTGTGCTAGATCTCAAGGACTTGTAAGGCCCAGCACAACAACAGAATGGCGAGGGAGCGCTCTTGCTGTTATGACTAATCATCACTCGAGGGCACCGAATCTAACGGCTGACCCTTTCTGCCGTCGAACAACTCCTCGTAACCCTGACACAGCATCAGCACAATCATTCACACTCTTGCAAGAGAGCTATGAAGTTACAAGAAGCTTTCCATGGTGACCTTCATTTCTGATATGGCCTGTCCGATACTGCACAGATTCCAAACAGGATCTAGGCCCTGAGTTGAATACCTGTTGCGCTGTCGGTGTATCTCTGCGGAAAACTTGCACCAGGTCTAAAGAAATGATATGCGTAAGCTCTAGGCGTGCCACAAGGCACTTCGTAACGAAGGCAGAAATGAGGATACATTAACCATACCTTCAAGACGATGAATTACTAGAGGATTCGATGACGCTCTTATCCCCATTCCTATGCCAGTGATGTGCCACTGCACGCCCTTCTCTCTCATCTTTTCAGCAATCACCGCGATGGGAATCTCTGGGCCTGCTCCAATCACTTTGGTTGTGGTGCTTGAGTGTCAGGCGAGTTGGTCGGTCGCAAGATGACACGAAAGAGGATTACATACCGTATACATTGTAGCCAGCTTTCACTAGCTCGATCGCATCGTTGCGAACACCTTTGTCGACAAGCTCAGGGTCCCAACCTTCAGCTATGGCCAGCGGATGATACGGTGGGAGGCCTCTGTGTTGTACGAGAGGGTCAGCAATGTGGATTTGGAATAGCTCAGTCGCTGTCTTAACTTCTCTCTTACGTGTAAAAGACGTTAATGCCTTCTCCGTCACTGCCAGGAAGACTGGATGGAGACTCTGTCTTCTGATCGGAACTCATCTTGGCCGAATGTAAGAGAATCGGTTCGTGGTAATTCGGGTTTGTGCGTCTTGATTGAATGCGCGTTAAAGATGAAGGATCTCGGTGATTGAGAGAGCAAGGCCCATGGAACTTATATCCCCGTTTTGCTGGCACGGGTGCTTTGCAAGCATCTTCCAGCACAGCAGAAGTGAACCGGTGGTTGGGGGACACTCTATGCGAGATGATGCACCAGCAGTTCTAAGATGTGTTGCCAGCATGCTTGTGCCACTGCGCCAAGGCCATGACTTCGAAGACTCGATGCATGGCGTGTCATTTGTTCCTCATAAGATACGGTATACGGTGAACGAAACTTGAATTGGTTTAGCGCGCGACTTAAGTACCAAGCTTAGCGCAGTTACATATGCACTGCAGCTTTCCATACTAAAAACTAGTGTCCGTCGTAAATTCGACGCCTTATAAATCACACCTCATGTTAATGATCAGAGTTCCACGGACCGATAAGTAAGCAACTTCCCTCCTACACACTTTTTCCTGCGACCTGCTGTTAGCGGGCTATAGCATATTACACCACTACCCTAATACTACTTATTAAGTCTAAGACTAATCACTTTAGCCTCTGAAGACTTAATCTACTACAAGCCTACAACCTACAACCCAGACCATAACCCTAGTGTACTGTTACTACGTATCAATCCCCAGCTTCTGTTAGCAGACCCTACTGTCAGATAGCTGACCGTAACAAGAGCATAGAAGGAAACGCTCAGTGATCAGTTAGCTATGCTAACTGATCGCAATCACCTTATGTACCTAGGTGATCACCTAGGAATAAATAAAGGACATTGTTCAGGACTTATATATAGTAGGACCTTGAGCCTAGCTTATGGTTAGACTTCTATAGCTCTTTAGCAATTAACTTATGAATATTATCTGATACTTTTAGCTTACTTTCACTGCGAATACTTGTTGAATCTAAGACTGATCACCTTAGCCTCTAAACTATTGATCTACGACATAGCTTATAAACTACAACCTAGACTACGACCCTAGTGTACTGTTACTGCGTATCAATCCCTAGCTTCTGTTAGTAGACCCTACTGTCGGATAGCTGACTATAATATATCCCTGTAAAGTCCTTTCTTTCTTCTTCAGCTTAGAATAGTTAATCGACGGCACCTCTACGTTGAATAAGCCTAGGGGCTAGCCCCTTACACTATGCTCTAGAAAGAAGCTACACATCCTAAGAGCGCTATTATTGTGGCTAGAGAGCGCTAGTTGAGCCGCTGGGAGGTTATACGCCCAGTCCTGCTGTGAGTATGTGTCGTAGTTGTATAGATAGGCTTGGATCTCTTGGTTTATCCTCTTTGGGCTTCTGTCGGTCTGCAGGTGGTAGGTAGTACTGAGTTGTGCGAGGTACTATAAAGATCTTTGCAGTAGAGCTTATGCTAAGGTTAGGGTCTTTTTGAATAGCCTGGATAGCTAAGACTATCTGAGCTTCGCGGTTTACTGGTTGTATGACGTTTGATGAAATGGTGTGTGTTGAAAGTAGAAAGGTGGCTGGTTGTAGTTGGGCTGATAGCTTGCTTATCCTAGTAGCTTGCTTATTATATATGTTAATATATAGGAACTAGAATTAAATCTAGAGAATACTATAGAGGAACTCTATAAGTATTAAAATTAGTATTAGGAATATAAAGAGAAATACTAATACTTAATACTATAAGTAATAAAATTACTAATATATCTAACCTATAAGTACTTACATATTAGACACCTTTATAAGTATACTAGACTGTTATAGCTAGGCTATTATTACGGTCAGCTATCTGATAGTAGGGTCTGCTAACAGAAGCTGGGGATTGATATGTAGTAATAGTATACTGAGGTTATAGTTTAAGTCGTAAGTTGTAAGCTTATAGTAGATTAGGTCTTTAGAGGCTAAAGTGATCAGTCTTAGACTTAATAAGTATTTATAGTAAAGGTAAGCTGAGAGTATCCTAAAGATAAATATTAAGTTGATTGCTGAAGAGCTATAGAAGTCTGACTATAAGCTAAGCTTAGAGTTATACTATATATAAGTCTAACTCTAAATATATTCCTTTATACCTTAGGTTGATTTAGATCATTCTAATCTAGAATAATTATTCAGCCTTTAAGTTGTGTTAGATCATATTGATCTAATATGATTGTTATCTTATTGTTATATGACTTATACTATAGTTCTTCTGTTTCTAAGCGAGTCCCTGTTGTTCTTATAATCTTGTAATATAAATATCTTATCCTGCTGCTTAATGCTTAAGTGGGTTAGTTAACTGTTATTCTGTATAATAGGTTATAATAGCTATCTAACTGTAAGGTCTACTAATAGAAGCTGAAGGATAAAGCCTAAATAGTAGTTATAAGTGCTATAAGTTAAGTAGATCTAGAAGGGTTTTAAGAGATATAGTAATTAGTTATATATCTAACGTAGTATATAATATAAAGTAAGCTTAAAAGTATCTAAAGATATTTATAAAGTTAATTACTAAAGAGCTATAAAAGTCTATCTTTAGATAAATCCTAAGTCTATCCTATATATAAGTCCTATATCCTATCTAAATAGTTCCTTTATCTTATAAACTAACTTTCTATATATTAGTTTTATTCCTAGACTAATATTAGTATTATTAGTCTTAATCTCTATTAGATATTAGAACTGCTTATTATAAGTTAGTCCTACTTATTATTATATAACTTTTACTATAGTTCTTCTGCTTCTAAGTGAATCCTTATTATTCCTATAATCCTTTAATTAGCGCACTTAAAACAGCAGTCTAAAGTAGTTGCCTTTCAACCTTTTAGTAGCAGATAGACATTACTCTGCCCTCAATAATATTCTAATCTTAGGATAGTTTCCTATCCTAGGCCTCTTAAACTTTACCTCCCTTAGTATCTGCTAAGTAGGCTATATATAGTAAGATCTTACTATAGAGACTTTATAGTATACTATGAGAGGTTTGCTTATTAAGACGTATTACTAAATTGCAGCTATAGAAAACCTAAGACGCTAGTCTATTTTTACTTCTATAAGTGTAGCTATAGAGCTATACTATACTATCTTCACTAAAAGATAGCGAAAGTGAGCGTTAATTTTCTCCTAGGCACCTTAATACTGTAGAATCTCTTTCGATAATTATCTAATCTGGAATCAGCTAAAAGGGCAACCTTTGTCTTGCTGTAGAATATAGTTCTTGCTATTTTCTTTAGTCCCACACTTAATTGAAGCGTATAGAGGTTTGTAAAATTAGTGTCCGTTTTTGTAAGTCTGAAAATTCCGTTAAGCATAGACTAGTCGGTCTTAGCGCTTATGGGATATATTGCTAAACAGCTGGAGTACTTCTTTATAGAAAACAGTATATCAGCTGCAGAAGCTAGAATGTTACAGTTAGCTATCTAACAGTAGGGTCTACTAATAGAAGCTAAGGATTAACACGTTATAATAGTTCACTAAGGTTGTAGTCTGAGTTGTAGGTCGTAGGCTGATAGTAGATCAGTCGTTAGAGGCTAAGGTGATTAGTCTTAGGCTTAATAAGTAATTTGTAGTGAAGGTAAGCTGAGAGTATCTATGAGGATAAATATTAAGTTAATTGCTAAAGAGCTATAGAAGTCTAACTATAAGCTAGGCTTAAGTCATACTATATATAAGTTCTACATAATATCTCCTGTAGTGGCTATATAGGATATCTATGCTATCTAATATATCTATGGATAGCTAGGATAGCAGATATATCTAATATATCTATCTTTGCCCTGTATCTATGCTGTTCCTGAAGTCATGTGACCTATACTATAGTTCTTCCTTTCCTGATGGTTCCTGGTTATACCTATGTTACTGCTTATATATGTTCTATATTAGCTGCTAAGATGCTAGGTAGGGCTGTTCTAACGTGTTATGCCTGTTAGGTTGTAATAATTATATCTCTATATAATAATTCTAATATAACTATAATACCTTTATTCTATTCTCTCTTTATTATTCTTTTAAAGTAAGTATTTATTAATACTTTTTTATATATAGTTACTCTTTTCTACTCTACTTTTATTAAACTTTAACCTTTTAGTTATCTTTAATATTCCTTATTAATAATAATTATATTATATTTTATTTATTTATTATTCTCTCTAAAGCTATTTTCTTTTTAATATATCTAAAAAACCTACTCTTACTTTTTATCTAGCTTACACTATAATAAGTATGTTAACTAGTAAAGCTAGCTGCTCTTAAGCCTACCTTATTATATATAGCCCTTAAGCTACTAATAGAACTAGCTCTAGCCTTCGTCCTCTTGCTCTCTAAAGCTAACCCCTTCTGCCTCTATTACCTCCTCTATTATACTGCTCTATTACGCCTCTAGCAGCCTAGCTATACTAGCTGAGAATAACCCTATAAGCGTGCAGCTAAACTAATATATAGCCCCCTTAAGTTGATAGAACCTACCTCTATCCTCTACCTCTACCTCCTACTACGCGTATACGTCTTGCGGGAGACTGTAGTTAAAGCATCTTGAGAACTGCTTAAATTGCTTCTTACTAAATATCTCCTACTCTACTAGCTGCACCCTCTCTTAGATTTATCTCTATTTATCTGCCTCCCTCTATAGGTACTACTTAAACTTATAGCTATCTTCCTCCTCTCTAGAGCATAATAAATACTTTCTGCACTATTAGTATATCCTGTATAGAAAGCTATTAACTTCCTCGCTTTCCTTTATTATCTCTTAAGATACTTACTATCGCTTAACCTATATCTATCGCTCCTATCTATAAAATGCTGCTTAGCCTGCTATATTATTACCTCTACTACCCTTCTTATTGTTATCTTACTCTTTATCCCCTAAAGACTACCTTTAGTAGATATCGTAAAGCTTTTCTCTATCCTCATACCTAAACTAATCTGTCTGTCTATCTATTATGCAGTTTAATATAACCTGCTAGTACTTAACGCCTTATAGATACTTTTTTGCTATTATCTCTTGCTGTCCTGCTATATTACCTGCTATATAGACTACTACTAATATGCTTGGTTGTCTGTCCTATCCTACCTGCCTGCTCTCTTGTATAAACTACTGTAGCTCTATTAGCATATCGGCGTGAAGTACTAGCTATACGTCTAGGATGTTAATACCTAACTTAAGTATATTTGTGGCTATAATTACTCCCTCAGCCTTATTACTCTACTGCTATACCTTAAGCCTAGCTACCTTACCTTTAGCTAAATCTATACTGCTAAAGAAGACTATGCAGCTAAGTGCTTTATTGATCTGTTCTACCTACTTAATTAAGTTTGTATAGACTACTACCTTACCCTGCCTGCTGTTGGTAAGAATTAATGTGGCCTACTGCGCAGCAAACTAGCATACCTTAACTTCTATATTATCTAGCCCTTCCTCTTCCTCCTATTAATCCTTATATATTATACCTTTGTTAACTATAATAACTATGTAACTAATGTTCTTACGCGTTGTTGCTGCCTAGAACATTATGACTTAGCTTGCCTCAAACCTTATCGTCTAGAAGAATGCTATCTTATTAGCTAGTAGGAGCGTTACTATTAAGCATATAATTTATACCTTAAACTCCTATATAGCTTATCTTAGCTTGCTTAGCTGTAGCTAGAAGTCTCTTATCCCCTCTAGCATGATGTGGCACTTATCTACTACTACTTAGTCTAACGCTTACCTACCTTGTAGTTGCGCAATAAAGTCCTTAAACCTCTTCATAATAGCTAACTTAGGCGTCATAAACATAATTGATGCTGCCTAGTTATTCTTTTAGCTCTACTATATGTATAATATGATGCCTACCTTAATGTAGCATATATATATATCTATCTAGAGTGCTACTAGCAGTATGATTACTACTATAACCCTATCTAGTAAGTAGAACGCTAGTAGTATAAATAATATACTCTTCCTACCCTTTATACTTATAACCTAAATAATAGGGCTGTGGCTGTTAGCAATAGTAAGTATTACCTGCTGCTAGTTACTATAGAACTTGCTCAACTTATTGCCTATTATCTACCTTAGTTATCCTATAAAGTTAGCTTGCCTCAGCTATTTAAACTATTAAAGCCTTGTCTTAAGCTGTAGTTTATTATATGCTTCTGCTTTCTACTTCATCCCTACCTTGCTACCTGCTATCCTATAGTCTTCTGCTTTAAAACCTAAGAACTAATACTACTGCTAGCTAACCTAATAGAACTACTACTGCTTTGCTATAAGCTTGCTGCTGAACTATATAAGCTCTTATATGTAGATTATACCTGCTAATTGCATACTATGTCCTGCTTATAAGTCCCACGCGCTGTCTCTAAGCTTATCATCCTTATCATCCCTATTGCTGCCTGCCCTACTATCTTCCCTCTCCTACCTAAAAGCCTCATTTAGATACTAGTTAGTAATTCTAATCGTAATATGCTGCTATATGCTTATATTAACTTAGTTCTTAAGCAGTTGTACGCTAGTATGCTGCATAATATAATATACCTAGTCTGTCGTCTATATGCGCTCCTCCTTCTAGCTCTATGCTCTTACGTCCTCTTTATCTGCTAGCCTTACTCCCTCACCTATATTACTATTGCCTGTTATGCTCTCTATATTTACGTCTCTAGCTGCTAATGCTATCCTTAACGCCTATTATACTATTTCATCTGCTTATAAGAACGCGTTATACTAGCTTGATCTTATTATAATCCTCTTAACCTCTTGCTAGAACAGTAAGACGAGCTATAAATACTATACTAATAGCTTGCCTACCTCCTTTAGTAGATATTAATAGATCACCTTAGCGCTATTAGTTGCCTAGTAGCCCTTATAATATGCTATTATAAAGCATGCTATTTTATTATGGATAAATATATTATAAACCTCTCTATTAGCTATGTTTACTATCTAGAGTCCTCTTATCTCTATTGCCTATCCTAGCTACTCCCTAAGTATATGTAGCAGCATCTATAGATACTTATAGAACTGCTTGAATATATATTTATACTCCCTAGTTGCACCTAGTTAGAATATTAGACTATCCTCTCTAGAGCTCTCTAGTCTCTACTAGCGCCTTATAGCAGCTAAGCTAGCTATTTAGTAGAATAGCTAGCTATCTGCTTTTTGAACCTACTTGTTATAGTTGTCTGAGATAAATAAGTAGCCTGCCTTGGTCTTACTGTGGTCGTCTGAGATGGATGCCTATAGGATGTCTAGCAGCCGTCCTATTAGCTCTAACGTCCTATACCTACTTTTTAGCACCTCCTACTTCTTAGCACCTTAAAAATTGCTTACTGCTATGAATACCCCTCAACTTTAATCTTTAATATTTTTATTAATCTTAATTTAATTCTCACTATACTTTATATAACGCATAATAAGGTCTTAATGCTATTATATACTGAAAATAACATTATTAATACCTTTAAAGCGATCATAAACAGTTAATCTATCAAAAAAGCTGCATTTAAGTATGGTGTGCTGCGATTAATACTATAATATTAAATGAAGGGGGTGTAGACGTGAGATATAGCGTTTTCTGATCTGTAAAGGCTTTCTCTAACTTAGGAAAGTTATTTAGCTGAATGGGTTTGAATTTAGGCTGCCCTAAGCCTACCTCTAACCTATTAGCAACTTAAGGACTTTACTAAATGTATCCTATAGGTCTATAGAGACTCCTAGCCTCTTGGAAAGAACTAGGTGTAGTTTTTTATTAAGAGAAACCTATCTATAAGGGTCTAAAGAAGTAGAGCAATTGATTCCTAGCGTATTAATAGAGCTTTAACTAATATGATTAGGTAATAGTTTAAGCACCTCGCTATACCTAAGATTATAGCTATTAAGGCTTCTAATTGATATAATATAGATGAGATTAGTATTCTAGAAGGCAGAGGATTAAATAGGCTTGTTCTTGGATCATTAGAAACTTGTTCTATTTGCAAGAAACAGCCTAGATCGTATGCTTAGACATCTCTAATTAAGTATATCTCTGCAACTAGTAAGGTACTACCTCTACTTATTATATATAAGGGTAAGAATATCTAGTAGTAGTAGTTCCCTCTAGATCTAACGCTATATAAATCTTAGAAGTTTATAGCTATAGAAAATAGGTGGACTTTAGACTCTATAGCTATTAAGTAGTTAATAGAGGTCTTTATCCTTTTAACCTAGCTAGAGGACCTCTTAGAGGTTAGATTATTTATCTTAGATAGTTATAGAAGCTATAAAACTACTACTTTTATATATATATACTTTAGGAATAAGATATACTTACTGTTCTTACTAGTATATATGTTATATATCTTTTAGCTACTTAATTAGTTGGTTTTTAAGCCCCTTAAGGCAGCATATAAAAAGGAGCTTGGATTACTAGCTAAATAGGATGCTAGTATAGTTGTAGGCAAGAGAAATTTCGTTGCATGCTATAGTAAGGCGCGTAAGGCAGCCTTGATAAGCAAGAATATTATTAGTAGCTAGAAATAGATTAGTTTATAGCCTGTTAGTATGGCTAGACCCCTCATAAGCTTTCTGCTGCTTGAGAATATATTAACCCCTACTAAACTAGCTAGTTAGGTTTGCAAAAGGCTCTCTAATAGTAAAGCAAGCGAAAAATGGGCGGCAGATGCATTAGTAGTCCTTTAGTTAACCCTTAAGAAGAGGGATAAGCTTTAAAATTAGTTTAGCTTATTTAGCAAGCTAGATAATAATGAGTATACGTAGCGCCTGCTTTTTCAGAAGGTTTAGAAGGGCTTTAATAAGAAGGCATACTAACTAGTAGTAGCTTAATAAAAGATTGAGGCACTATAGGTAGAAGTTGATACTAGTAGGGCTAGGAAATAGAAGAAGGTTAAAATAAGCTTAAATTTAAAGTTTGCTGATATTAAGGCTATTTAGAGGGCTTAAATTGAGGTGGGCAAACTTAAAAGTAGTATAGATGAATCTAGTGAGTCTGAAAACCCTAGTGATAGTAAAAGTTGTATTGTTATAGCATCATAATATATATAAAAAGTGGTTGAAGTTGATGTGTATTAATATGAGGGTATTAAAATTAGGGGTGCTAAGAAGTAGGGGGTGCTGAGAAGTGGGTGTGGGATGTTACTTCTGTGCTGTCTAGCCTGTTTGTTATTGTTAGCTCTACTAGTAACCCTTGCGCTTCCTATATAAGCTTATGTAATGTATCTAATAGCTAGCCTATCGTGAATTATACCTATCTATATAATATATAATCCTTAACTTAGTTGATCACGCTAGCTAATGCTGTGTTGAACTGGATATGCATGCTGTATGTGTGCGTCTCTAAGATCTAGTCTATTGGTGTTGGCTCTGCGTCTTTGTCACTTGAAGTCTGCGTTATGAAGTGCTGTACCTTTTTCTGCATGTGCTGGAATAAGCTTATCGCCTTATCTTTAGCTATGTCCTGTCTAATGTCTTCTGCTAGCTGCGCTACCTCGTTGCGCTGCTCTAAGCATGCCTACTATATAACTAATATATAGGTAACCTTAACGACTGCTAAGTACTTACTTATATAGTCTTTAATATCTACTTATCTGCTATTTTCTGAGATACTTATAATAGCTAAAGCGTTAATTAAAGTGTTATTATAGTAGCTTACTTTAAGTTAATAGTTTAGTATTACTATAAGTATTTTTAACCTTATTTATTCCCTCTCCTATTATAGTATATAGGCTATATTAGTATCTACTGCTTTAATAAGCTGCTTAAACTAGTCTTATATATCTTCTTATTGCATTATAAGCTTATATAGCAGCTGTTCCTCATCTATTATCTCCTATATGTAGAACTAAATATAGAGTAGTACTTATTATATATCCTTATACCTTATCTATATATCCTCCTCTATGTAGTTGTTGAATAGCTGTCTTAGCTTAACGTAGGCTTTGCTTTGCTGCGCTTTAAATAGCATAGTGTGTCTGATAGTATTAAGCCTTAATATAGCTTATAACTAGTCTAGCATTATACTAACTATCTCCTATATCTACTATAGTGTTATCTCTTCCTCCTAAATAGCTTTTATTATCTTAAAGAGCATATTAGTATCTAGCCTATATAGATGCTTAGCCTATCTAATGCAGTAGAGCTATAGGTTAGGTTTAAGCTTCTTACTAGTTATATATATAATCTTATTATTGCTTATTTTCACCCTATCTGCCTAGATTTATTGTAGCTATAGAATATAGTTAATAGCTTCCTATAATGTAGTTTTATTGTTAATAGATTGCTATTAGGCTTTAGTATGTACTAGGATGCTAGCTATTTTAAACTATTATTTTCTACCTCGTGAGATATAAAATCTCTAATAATAAATACCTATAGCTTATAGCACTTCTTATATCTCTTCTAACTTCTTCTTTATATTGCTACCTCTTTTATTGTTATTTACCTATCTATATTTTTCCTAGTAGTACCCTTAGATTGTATGTATCTAGCAGTATATATAGCTGCAATTATTATATTGCATACTATCTGTAATAGGTAGCTTAATAGAAGCAACTAGGCTGCTTGTTAGCAGTAGATACTAGAGCTAACTAAGCTTAGCCTAGCTCTAGATATAGCTACTTAACGACTATATGATCTCTACGATTTAAGCCCTCTTAGCTAGGCAAATTAGTAGATAATAGCGTTTAAGATAGGTAGTAACTTTATTAGTGATAACTATAAATTAGCATTCTATATATATAAGTAATAAGAACTAGGAGTTAAATGTAAATAGGTCTATAATAGTATGTCTAGTAGTATAGTTAGTAGTATAATTAGATTGAATAGATAATCTAGTATGAGATGAATCTGTTATTTATATTTAATGTTAACTAGGTAACTATATCTCTTCTAAGTTAGGGAATGAGCAAGCTGATTAATACTAGCTAGCCTAAATATATTAGATAGAAGAAGCATAAACTACACTTCATCATAACACCTCAGAAAGATAGAAGACTTTATTAATTCTTTATTATTTAGTAGTATCTATAAAAAAGCTAGGATTTAAGATAGTAAATATTCTAACCCTAACGTTTTAGTGCATCTATAGTTCTTATATTTTAGAGCTAAAAAGAGCATTGGTTCTTATAACAGTAAAAGCAATGGTTCTTACCCTCTGTCTTTATCGCCCTACTTTTCATTTTGGTGAGGTTTTTAACGGATGTTACTATTATCCTTTGTGTTTAGTAGGTTAGGATCTTATAAAGTAGTATGTTTTTAAATATATAAGTTTTAAGGTTTATTATTAGGTAGGGAATATAGATGTTTTTATTTAGCTTTTTTGCTAGCTAGTAGATTAGTATATACTTAATAGAGTCCTTAAAAGCTATAATATCTAAGATAATATTAAAGAAGCTATCTATATTAAACTTAACTTAATAGATTTAGGTATTAAGGTTATAATCTATATTTAATAATACCTCTAGATAGAGTAAATAGTAAGGTAAACTCTTACTATAAGTAATAGCTTTAAGGACTTTTACTTTTAATAGTATACTATAATAAGGAAATTATTTCTATATATATATTAATTTATCTTTCTACTCTATACTTAAGTATTTAGTATCCTTTATCTACTTAGTATTACTCTCTATTTACCTTAAAATATTATTTAAGCTATAAGTATTATTATTTATTAAATTAAAGTAGTATACTCTATTATTTAATTAGGTCTTATTTCTTACTATAGAGTAGCTTTAATATAAGATAAGACTAAGTTAGGCGATAGTAATAATCCTTTATATAAAGTAGGATTGCTTAAGTATTATCTTATTATTAATCTATATAGCTAAATGCTACTTATTAATATATATTAATAGGTCTTCTAGTTTAGTTATAGTAGTAACTAAGGGCGTTATAATAGAAAGTCTACTCTTACTATTTATATTACTATCTATCTTATAACTTTTAGTAAATAGGTCTAAGTTAGCATACTAAGGGTTAAAGTAAGTCTTATCGCTATTATTAGTATTATTATTTATAGTACTATTACTACTTAATAAGTTATTATTATATTAAGCTATTTCTTTATTAAAGTTTTTAAAGAGCATCCTCATCTAATTAATTATAGCTATATTATTATTAAGGTTAGCATAAAGTATAAGAGAAGCTATCTTATAAAGTATACATATTAAATAAGTATTAAGATAATAGTACTAAAGTACTTAAGCTAATAGAGTAATATCCTTAATTACTTTATAGTAGAGCTAAAGGCTTATATATTAATTTATATCTATATTTAAACTCTCTAATAATATTTTATCATCTTTAAATATATACTTCTATATCTTATCTCTTATAGCGTTTTATATATAGCTAAATAGTATTATAGGGAGCCTCTACTTATAATATCTAGCTTTTATTTATTTATAAATAAAGATACCTTTATAATACCTTTTATACCTTAACCTTAGCCTTAGCCTTAAGCTATAGCTACTTATATTATCCCTTATATATTATTTTATCTCTTTATTAAATTATTATTTAGCCTTTATATTAGTCTAAAATCTTATATTACTACTAATTTATAAAAGGAGGGATATAAAGGTAGTATACTATATCCTACTATAAGTTATAAGTAGTTAGTATTTTATATATTTATCTATTTTTAGTAATTATTAAAGTTATTTATTCTAGCTAATATATTTAAGATAGCTACTATTTAAGATTTATAAAATTATATATAGGGGGGGACTCTACTATTTATAAATCTTAAATAGGCTTAAGTCTTAATATAGATTAAAGTATTAATAGGGCTAAGAGTATATATTAGTAATAAAAATATATATCCTTAAGTATATTAAGTATTTTAAAGGTTAGTAGTATATAATATAAAGTAGTATAGCTACTATACTAACTTTTTACTCTATTTTCTAATACTTTATTCTATCTTCTTATTATTTTAGCTTATATTTATAATCTATTAGAGATAGCATTAAAATAGAAAGCTATATATTTTAATAATATTATATTTAATAGCTAGTAATACCTTAAGAAGGCTTAGTTATTAAAGAACCTATAATTAGTATTACTAAGTAAGAAGTATAAAACTATAATAATAGTTAAGCTACCTCTATAAATAAAGGCTATATTACTAAAAGCTATATATAAGAGCAAGCGTTTTCACTAGTTTATTATTATATTTAAATAAAACTTAAACTGCTAAATAAAGACGAATAAGTATATAGTTTATATTATAAAGTTAGTAGTACTCTTAGAGAATTTAAGGTGTAGTTAAGATATTATTTATAAGTAGTTCTATAGTTAAGTCTTCTTTAGTCTTCTCACATATAGTAGTTAGAAGGCTAAATCTAAAGAATCATTAAGGGGCACTAAAAGAACAGCTTAAAACTTCAACAACATAATAATATAGCTAATTCTACTAAAGATTTATCTATAATAGATAACTCTATAAACTCTAGAGAGTAATATAATAATATATACTTAGATAATATAAATATTAAGCCTAATAAAGTTCTAGAAATAAATAAAATATCTAATAATAAGATAAATAAGGTAGAAGAAGAGGGAGAGACTAAGAGCTAGTTATTACTATAAAAGAAACTACATAAGCAACTATAGCTAACTTCATAAGCCTTTAGGATACTTAAAGCCCTTAAGATTTAAGTAGAAGAGAAGGATAAATTAAGAAGATTATCTTAATCTTAAGCTATATTCTAAGATATTATAAAAAAGCTAGGGTAGAAAGATAAGATTAAAGTTATAGAAGATAACTATTATCATATTAATAAGCTTATATTCTATTAAATATTTAGAGCTACCTCTAAATATTAATTATATTACTTACTAGCTAAATATAATACTAAAGCTATATCCTCACTAAGTGATATAATATAAAAAGCTAAAAGATTAGTAGAGAAGCTTAATAAAGCTTAATACCTATAACTAGCTTCTTTTATAAGGTAATAAAAAGATATTATTAATATATAGATAGAAATAAAAACTACTACTATATAAATATAGATCTATATATAGTAATATAAGCTATAAAAGAAGTAAATAGAGTTAAGAAGTATTTTCTAAGAGAAGAAGCCTAAATTACTTAGGTTATAAGACTTCTTAAAAAGGGAAAGCTTTAGTACCTAATAAGTAAAAAGAGTAAATAGCTACTTAACTACCTATTTTATAAAAAAGCTTAGCTTAAGAGAAGGAAAGAAGTTTATAAACTTAATTTATAGGTTTACTATACTTAGAATTCTTATTAAAGTTCTTAGTTTAAGCATTCTAGCGTTTTTACCTAAGAACATTAAGTTATAATATAAATAATTAAAAAATAAAAAAAACTATAAGACTTTTAGGTCTTAAAAGAAGAAAAAAATAGAGTTAATCTATTATATATTAATAGAAAAATTACTATTTTTATAAGATCTTTATAAAATAGTAAAAGAAAGTATTATAGATAAGATTAAAGTTAAGAAGAACCTAAAAGTAACATAAGCTCTATAGTAGATATAGGAGGGAAAGAGAAAGAAAGAGGTATTAGATTTACTATTACTAGCATTTATAAGAGGTATTAAAGAGAGAGATATTATAAAGGTTAAATAAGAAGAATAAGAGGAGGAAGAAAAGTAATTAAAAGATAGAGCTTAAGCATAAAAGGTATTATTTAGATTACTTTTAGTAATTAAAAGATAAAGCTTAGGCATAAAAGGTATTATTTAAATCGCTTTTAGTAATTAAAAGATAAAACTTAAGCATAAAGTATATTATTTAGATTACTTTTAGCAATTAAAAGATAAGGCTTAAGCATAAAGCATATTATTTAGATCGCTTTTAGCAATTAAAAGATAAAGCTTAAGTATAGAGTATATTATTTTATTTAGTTTGAAGATTTAAATAACAAATTAATTTTTTATAATTATTATACTTATTTATAATTAGATATAATATAATATACTTATATAGAGAAATAAAATATATTTATTAAAATACTTTATTATATTATAATTATAAAATATAAAATTATTAATTTTAAAAGAAAATAAGTATTTTATATTTAAGTTTTAGTTTTAAGTAGTAAATATTAGTTTTTTTCTTTAAAACCTAACCTTTAGGACCTTAAGTAATACTTAATAATTAGTTAGTAATAATAATTACTCTATATACTTAAGTAATCACTTAAGAAAAGAGCAAAAAATACTATTTAGGATTTATATATATTATAACTTAAACCTAGCTTAAGGTTAAACTTCTATAGCTCTTTAGTAATTAACTTTATATTTATCCTCAGGATACTCTTAGCTTACTTTCACTATAAATTACTTATTAAGTTTAAGGTTAATTACTTTAACCTCTAAAGACTTAATCTACTATAAGCCTATAACCTACGATCCAGACCACGACACTAATATACTATTACTACGCGTTAATCCCTAGCTTCTGTTAGCAGACCCTACTGTCAGGTAGCTGACCGTAACATCAGCGCGGTCGACACTCGCTTTCTTTCAGGTCGTAAGAGGCATGAAGTATCTATTGCCGAAAAAGTTGACGGCCGAATCCACGAGACTGGAGTCGAATCCACCTTTTACTAAGCAGGAGGCTAGTGTCTTAGACTCAAGCAAGTACGGGTGATAGATGAGATCTCCAGGCAGTCGATTAATCTCCAACATAAGCATTTGGTCCAGCCCAGCCCAGTTTCTGGTCAATCGGCCGCACATAACGGTGCACTTGCGCGCGAAAGCCACCTCTTGCAGCGTCCACACGCGTGTGAACCATGGTGTAACTTCGAACATGCCATGTATTGCCGCAAGATATTCTGTATCTGGCGTTATTTTTTATCAATAATCTGCAGGAACATAATCGACAAGGCTAGCTGTGCTCTTACCATTTCCATAGCCGCTGACGGGTTGGCCCCATTTCGAGTCCCGATCATCGTACCGCTCGTCACCGTAGGCGAGCTGAGTTGTGTGACTTGACTCCAACACAAGCCGCGTGGTCTCTTGCTTCCTGCCCAGCCACACGACAACTTGTTCGGCTTTTGCGTCTACCTCGGCCATCATGGGAAACTGTTGGGCCTTGTCCTGAGCGCTGGTCTGGTCGATACATATAGCGTCGATCCATATAGTGCGCTTGCTGAGTCGGCTGCGCAGGTGAACTAAGGCGTCAAAGCAAATCGGCGTGACCAGCAGTTGTTTCTTATCCTTGTCTTTGGGCGATAAAACACAGTAGATGGGAATAGTGCCTTGTGGCGAGCCCTAGCAGTACGACAGAGCCTCGTAAGACGGTACCTTTTTGTCATCGCGCAGGGAGATTACGCAAATCTCGCACTCCGGAACTTTGGACGACTTTAGCGATAGTCGCAGATCTAAAACGCGGATCGACCCCACGTGTAGGATGCCGTGAGAATATGTTAGAAGCATGGTTTTCCGTTTGGGCGACTAATGATGCAAATTCTGACTCAAATATAAGAACCCTGCTCTGATTTGGAGCCTAGGGTTGGGAGCATCAGACTGTGCTGCCGACCGCGAATGTTCACAGACCTCGGGAAGCAGCACAAAACAGCGAACGCTTTGATCCGCTTGACAGACGAAGTTGAATCGATTGAGGGCAAAGTTGGACCAAATGTAATGAGATTGTATCGGAGGAGTTGTTTATGGTTAAATGACGCTAGAGCCTTGTGAGCTGGGAATGCTGCAAAGATTGAAGTCCTGATGCTGACAGCAGCTTGGTCAGATAAATGCAGCAGCGCCTGACTGCGGATCTTGTGACACCTACCTACTCGGACATATTGCACTTCTTGGCCACTTCGCCCAACAGAGCGTTAAAGGAAACTCTTGCCTCAAATTTGCTCAGACATGGTGCAAGACGGAAATCGGCCCTGGGCCACTTGACAAATTGACTTGGATGTGTATTGTGTACGTATCCTTGAGAACGGGCAAAACCTTTACACGCGGTTACGAAGGGCCCGCCGTTCTCGCCGGGCGGGGGGAGATCTCTTTACTCTGAGCCCATTCTTGTTCCATTAAATAGAGCTTGACATTGTCAAGAGTCGTCTCTTCTATCTCGGTATTGTAGAAATCCTCGATCTTACTGATTAGACAGGTATCATCCGAGGTAACCAAATTGACAACGGCACCATTTCGGCCGAAGCGTCCGCTACGACCGACACGATGTACATAACCCTCATAGTTAGCATGCAGATCATAGTTGATAACCAAAGGAATCTGCTGAACATCTATACCACGGGCGAGGAGCTCAGTAGCAATCAATAACTTCGCCGAACCAGAACGAAATTGCTTGATGATTTCAGCACGTTCAAACGCTGGCATATCCCCGTGCATGGCGGAGAAGGGAAGGTTGGGGACATTGATCTTCTCCTTGAGCCATTCGGTCTTTTTGCGGGTGTTGCAGAATGTGATTGTCTGAAACGTCGTGACACTTGCGCATAGGTGGAGGAAGGTTTCAAGCTTACACTCGTCCTTCTCAACATTAATATAGAACTGCTTGATGCCTTCGAGGCGGAAATCCTTCTTCTTGATGTAGATATGACGAGGGTTACGCATTAAGATTCCAGTAGCTTCGAGAAGGTCCTGTGGCATTGTAGTAGAGGTAACTAAAACCTGGACCGGCTTTGAAAGAAGGTGGAAGATATCGTAGATCTGATCCGCGAAACCACGCTGGGATCTTTTGTTTAGTAACAATCTTAAGAGAATCCAAAGCTTGCCCAAACGCTTACAGTGATAATTTCATCAGCTTCGTCAAGGACAAGCGTCTCTATGTTCGCAGTCTTGAGCATATCACGCTGTACCATGTCCTTAACGCGGCCAGGTGTTCCAACCACCACCGGGGGGGCATCCCGGAGAATCTTCTCGTTGTCGAGCACGCTGACTCCACCGATACAGGCACCACACCGGATATTCATTAAGTCGCCAATAGCAACTATGAACTCCTGGGTCTGCAAAACCAACTCGCGGCTGGGAACCAAGATCAGAGTTTGGCAGGCTCTCAGATCAGGATTGATCTTCTGAAGGGTGGAGATAACCAAAGTAGCCGTCTTGCCAGCACCGTAGGAGGCTTGAGCAATTACATCTTGGCCATTGAGGATGGGCATGATAGCACATTGCTGGATAGAAGAAGGGCGTTCAAAACCGTAGGCGTACACTAGCGGGTTGTCTTGCTTAGCAACTAGACGTAGCATAATTGTTCTAATGTATCATTGGGACTTACCACCACGGATAAGATTGGGCTTGAGGTTCATATCATCAAAGGCGACCGTCTTCTTGTGTCCAGACTCCGTATATTCTGTATCACGTAAGTCAGCATTCGGAGTTGACAATTTTTCAAGAGGATGGGAAAACTCACCCTCGGGATCATTCTCGAAGTCCATATCAAGGGCCATTGTGCTCGGTAGCCATGCGGGATCTCTTTGCAGTTGCTTTACAGATGCAGGGTCAAGAAGATGTCAATTTTTACTCATGGGAGAGAGAAGGAAAAATGAGAGCAGAGGGTTGGAAAGAATTGAAAATGCCTTAAACCGAGCCCGAACAGTGGTTACGTCATTTTTGATGCAATCCAACTGCCCTGTGTTGCATATGGGGGACTGCAGCCTAAAATCTGACTCATGAGGACTGTGCTTAATCGCGGGGAAGGGCACCTGTTTGTGCGTCAGCCGCTAGCGTACACAGGCTGTGAGAGACATCTGGAAGCCAGTCTCGAGTTCATTATTGGGTGCGCTCCCGTTCAAAGATTACATTCGAGGCAGGGAGCAATACTGCTGCGCCTTGGGCATGTGCTGTGCTTAGACTTGATAGGTATAGAGCACTTTGAGAAACAAATGAACTGTTTATTAAAGATAGTTATAGCTTTAGGTATTAAAGATCGTAGTTGAGATTGCATGGGAAGTAGCTCTTCTTGACATGGCCAGCGAGACCACCCTCATAGTATCCCCTGAACGAGGTGTTGACGTCGCAGATGGGGAAGTTGAAGACGTACGGCGCCTGGATGTTGACTTCCGCCATGGCGTCAATCTGTTCAGCGTCCAGGATTCCGGGCACCCGAGGATTCTCCTGGTTCTTATTGCCGTGGGCCTTGAAGGTGTTGATGGAGCTGCCTTTCTGTTAGCTTCACATCCTCTGAAGAATCACCGGCAGTTGAAAGAGAGAAGAATTGCGTACCCCCTGACCATGTCCTCCCTTGTAACGCCGCCCCATAAAGGTCCCAGGGTGCTCGTGCCGGGGAGGCCGTCGAACTTAGAACAGCCGATGCCGTACTTGTCGTCGTCGCACTCTTGCTTGGGGTTTTCGGCGGCGAGGAGGAAGTAAGCACGGTCGTCGATGCAGACCTTTTCAGACTTGATGGCGCCGTTAGTGATACGCAGCTTGATCCACTCGTCGTTGTCTGCGGCATCGCAGCTGCGTTTCGAATCGACGATGCTAGATGTCGTCAGCACTTTGCCCCAAGACTGTTGCTTCTTCCGATCTTTATGAGTGGATGAGGGATGCATACAATGGGTTTAGATCCCGGTTGGAGATCTTCCAGCCCAGGGGGATCAGCGTGGCATACAAAGCCTTGTCAATGTCTGCCCGCAGCTCCTTGGTCGAAGGAATGACAGTCACCGAGGAAATCATCTTGCCGTTGGCAATCATCTTGGACAGTCTGTCGCCCTTACCGCTGAAGATCTCGATCGCGAACTTGTCAATGGCCGTCTCCCACGCGTTGATGACCAGCTTCAAGTTCACTGTGAGGGCCGAGTCCCGGCTAGTCACAACGTTGCCTATGAGGTCCTTGGTCAGGGTAAACCCACCCAAGACCATATCGTTGGTGAAATCCTTGAGCGTGCTGAAGTCGTCGCCGTTGTTCTTCGCCCAGGGCACTTTGTTGATCGCTTTGTTCCACGTTGGAGCCATGACGGCGCCGTAGCCGAGGGTGAGGATGTCGATGAGAATAGCCACGCTCAGATCGCTGTCCTTTACGGGGGAGAAGGTTTTGCCAAACGGCTCGATCGAGTTCGTGGCGTCAGCGTACGAGTCACCGAGTGCCTCGTACGTGTTCCACAGGATGGCGTTGATGTTGCGGAACGAGTTAAGGATGAAGTAGCCCGCGGGGGCGTTGGTGTCGTTACATTGCAAGGAGGAGCCCCCCGTGCAGCCGTTGCCTCCCGTCAGCTTGTGGCAGTCCATGGACTCAGGTCCGTTGAAGAAATTGCTGATAGAGCGGGTGAACGCGAAGTCGGGGTTCGACTCACTATCCGACTTGTAGTTCCGGAGGGCGGCGGCCCGGGCGGCGGGCGTCAGGACCTGATCCCAGCGCCACTCGGCGTCCTTTCTGGCATCTGTGACGCCTTGGTGCGTGCATGGAATCTCTCTCCAACCGTCTTCGATGGGCTGAGCGCCGCCACCGCCGGGGGTACCCTCGATAGGTTGTCCCGGTGGTGGCATAACGATTTCAGGCTCGTACGAAGGATCCCAGTCGTCACCGTTGCGATTTCCACCGCACCTGTCGTACGCCGTGACGGCCATGTTGGGGAATGTCGCCTGAATACTATGCAGGTCCGCGCGGCCGTTGCCGTCAAAGTCCGGGAAGTACTAGCACGAACCGGCGAAGCTTCCGACATACGCCTTCTCCGGTCCTCCGGCTGGGATTGTCGCCCAGTGGTACCGAGACCCTCCGATATCCCTGCGGCCGAGGTTGTAGTACACAAAAGAGTCGCCGGTGAACTTCTCGATCCATATGATGTCGGCTTTACCGTCACCGTCGACGTCCGCGAACTGCAGGTTGGCGCGGTCGTGGCCCTTGGCGCTGAAGAACTGGTCGACATGCGTCCAGTCGCCGTTACCGTCCTGCGTCCATCCCCACATGCGGCCATCCTTCTCAACACAGACGTAGTCGGCTCTTCCACTTCCCGTAATATCGGCGAAACGTATCGGCCAGTCGCGGAAGCCGACGCCGCGCTTCTCGGGGCAGTTAAGCGCAGGGGCCGGGTTGGCGATGTACTGCCAGTTGAAACCCCCTCCGGGTGTGTGGTTGTTCTTCCACATTTCCACGCGGTTCCCGTTGTTGTGGTCGACGTGAATGATATCGCACCTGCCATCGCCATCAAAGTCGGTCAGATGGATATCGCGACGGTCGAGATCCCTGGGCGGCTTGAAGAAGGCCTTTTGTCCCGGCTGCTTCCAGTAACTCTCGCCGTTGGCGATGAAGTCCTTGCCAGCATTCTCAAACAGGTCCATCTCGCCCTTAGAGAGAACCCAAATGTAGTCATCGCGCCCGTTGCCCGTCATATCGCAGTAAAAGCTACCGTCAGCCTTAGGCTTAGTCGCACCGTAACCCTTGCTCTTCCACACCCTAACTTTGAACTCGTGCTTCCCGTTAGAGAGCTCCTTGTGCTCCATCCAGACGTAGTCCTTGCGCGATAGGAGACCAAAGTCCTGCGGGCTGCCGTACACACGGGCAAAGTGAATCCTGTTCCGGATACCGTTGGCCATGCCGCCCGTGTGTGTTGGAGATTTGCCCGAAGCCTTGTTGGTGCCGATTCGCCAGGCAGAGTAGAGGCCATCACCTTCCTTGCCCCAGTGGGAGCTTCGCGAGTTGGTATACGTCGTCGTCTGTCCGTTGTCGGAAACCCAGAGCCAGTCGGCGCGACCGTCACCGTTGAGATCTTCGAAGCGTGTGCCGGCGAGGTTGCCCATGCCTTTACCCTAGAAACGCCTACCCATGGCCTGGAAGTAGAATGGCTTGTTGCCGATGCCACCGTTGCGCCAGACCCAAGCGTCGCCGTTACCTCTGAGACCGACGAAGTCGGCTCGTCCGTCGCCGTCAATGTCGGCAATGCGGATGTCGGCCAGGGCGTAGGCAGGGTCCCTGGCCTTCCAGGTACCAATGTGTGTAAACGTGGGCAGTGTGCCGCCGCCACCGTTTCCGTTATTGATGCTGGCAAACACAGCACCGTCGGAGCCGATGCAGACAAAGTCATCGAGCCCGTCGCCGTTGAGGTCAGCCCACTGGACTCCTCTCTGAATGCAGTTGTCGTGCACGTCGAGGTCGCCAATCATGGTGAATTTGCCGTCGCCGTCATTTCTGCGCACAGCGTATAGGACCTTGTCTCCGTTCTTGATCCAACCGAGCAGATCGTCACGATCCGAGCGGAAGATGCGGGCAAAGAACCACTGGTCGCGATCCCAGTCGCTAGTGATGGTGGTAACGGCGCCCATGTCCTGAGCGTCGTGGATGTACTCACCATCATCGTAGCCGCTGCCGACCTGTGTGAGAGCACCAGCGTTGATGCCGTTGCCTGGCACCTTGTGGCAGCCGACACCTCCTTGATCGAGAGCATCCCCGGCGCCTAGAGGTTCCATCAGTCGGCCTTGAAACCTCGCACGGCCGATGGCGGCGTAGATAGGCCCGGCCATCTTATTGAACCCCTGCGCGTTGGGGTGGACACCGTCATCAAGATCCGACAGAGCGATGTGGCCATGCATCTCTGCGAGGAAGATGGGTCGCCCCTGGGCGTACAGCTCCCGCACGACCTCACGATATTTCTCATTAACAGCTTAACGTCTAGCATCAGCTTCACCACCAATCGGCAGGATAGTTATGGCGATAACAACAGTCCCAGGGGAGATGTTATCCCAGAGGCCCTAGATCATATTGCGGAAACAGATATGCTAGTTCGCATTATCAATACTGCAAACAATATCGTTAGTACCAGCATTGATAATGACCATGTTAGGCTTAAACTTATAGACAGCCTTAGACAGGTCGTAGATTTCAGAAACGATAAACCCAGATACAGCTTCAACATCCTATATACGGTCAGTCATTCTGTCGTTAAACAGGCCTGCATACTAAGATATTTACATTATCTTTCATATTGCCGCTATTCTTAGTGCTAACTATGTCGACTGGGTGGCCGTCATAGCGCAACTGCTAGCGCAGAACCTTGCAGTAGCTAGATAGAAGCTTCTGATTAGTAGATAGATACTTTTAGGCACACTAAGCTTCACTCAGCTTCTTGAGACGAACCTGTTCTAGTCGGGCGAGCCGACACCAAAGACAATAGAGGCGCCTAGGGCCATGATTCTCAGAGGCGTCTTGTCATCACGCCTCTTCGGACCGTGGTATCCAATATCATCATCCAGCTGGGCCCATGCTGTTGTCTCGTTGACAATAGGATCATCAATGAAAGTAACATCCGTGGAAGTGGGGTGGGCTGTCACAGTGTCCGCGAAGAGGAGCGCCTGCGAGCCGAGCCAGGAGAGGCTGACAAGAGAATTGAGGAACCTCATCTTGCGCCTCGAGAACTAAAAGAGAGACAGAGTTAAGGCTTTGTGCAACACAGATGGATGGCAATTCATTCAAAGGGGGGTGGGATGGGATCTGCGCTCCATTTATATGAATTTGGATGGCATACTCTGCACATCACGCTGCATCGTGTCAATGATGAGTGACATGCGAGGAGCGATATCGTCAGCCGACTTTCGAACGACCGTCCGTGTTCATGCGACAGGCCTTCTCCTGCCATGACACCTGACGACCTAATCACAACAGGACTTTGGTAAGATCCTGGATGCTTCGGAAATTGAGGCCTCAATGCCCGAGACAGAGGTCGCCTACGACATGCTGCTTATCGGTGTCGGAACTGAGAACGTTACCTTCGGTACCCCGGGTGTGCGTGAGAAATATTGCTTCTTGAAGGAGATCGGCGATGCCCAGGCTAGGCTGTCACTTACAATACAGGAAACTGACTATCAACAATTGATATCTTGGGTTTTCTCCTGTCAATCTCATACTCCGAGATAGACTTGGCCATCACGTGCCCTTACGATCCCTCCTCTACAGGCTGGACGGTGATCGCCTGTCACTAAACCCTACGCCCTAGCCAAGCACTCATTGTTCCCTGTTAAGCATAAGTTCCTCCTCGCAGACAGTTCGCATGGTTTACGAAAGGGGTGGTTCGTATCGCGCCACCTGAACCAGCCGTAGCGAGATCATGCAACGAGAAGAGTACCTGGCCGGCACTGTGATATTGGATCGCACAGAGCCACAGGCAGCAAACCGCACCCGCGTCCCCGTGGCCATCCCATCCTAGCCCAGCTTTCCAATACGCCCGATTCGGTGCCGCGTACCGCTAGGCCCAGAGCCCCGGCCGCTGTGGCCTGTTTCCTCCGGTTCAAGTGCAACCTTCCCGAACAGGCATCGAACCTTCTGGCCATCTTGGCATATGAGGAGGTTCCGAAGTTCCTTCTCACCATCTTAGCACTTGAAGAACTGCTGAAGTTCCCTCTAGCCATCTTGGCAATGAGGAACTACTGAAGTTCCTTCTAACCATCTTGGCATATGAGGAAATGCTGAAGTTCCTGTCAGCAATCTTCACATAAATTGACATAAGGACCTACTCAATATGGCGTTGCAATGTCTCTAGTGCTGACGGAGCTGCGCTTCAATGGTTCTTCCTCAAAATACCAAGCCGGTATGTCCAGCATGCTGGTAACTAAACGAAGCATACAGCGCCTCTCCAAACACCAACTCTCTCTAGCATGTTCTTGTAGATGGGATGCGCTTCCTCTAAGAAGTTCCTCTTTTATCTCAAGAAAATAATACCTAGTAATAGAACGTTAAACTCCACAGATAGGATCTTAACTACGTGGCATAAATGTGTCATATGTAGACCAATTATTCTTTCAGTCGATTTAGAAGCCGGACTACTATTTATATAGTTCATGTTCTAATAATTGAAGGCAGTGCCTTTGTGAGTACCTATCTCTTAGATTCGCCTTTTTGTCTTTCGTTCCACTCTTCAGCTTCTTCGCATCTTTTCTGCAGTGACGATTTCATAAGAGAAAACCGCTGCTAAAGCAGGGCGCTGTGCTGCTTTTCGCAATAGTGGCTTATCTCAGACTCCGTAATGTGAATAAATCCGGACTGTTCTTCAATAATATCGTCGATATCGCCGCCAGATGTCTTAGTGGCTTCCCAAATGTGTCGTGCTAGCATACCTTACCACATAGTAGTTAGTATGAGATATCTCACTTACCTATTGTGAAAGATAATAAAGACACAGACGGAGAGAATTCAATCCAAACCATGATTGTCATTACACAAAAGACTGATATGCTCAATGAAGAAGGGGTCGGGGGTCACCTCTAATATCTAATTGGGGGAGCATGGCTGCCGCCAACCTTGAGCATCCACCACAGCTGCATCGAAGCCGAGACATGAAAGCTTCCCCGTTTCATTTTGCACATCTAACCCAAGAAATCTACAATGTTGACGCCTGCTAAATAATAACACCATCATCAGGTTTTCAAGTGCGAATCGCTTCGTAAGTATCCCTCAGCATGGTCACATAAAACAGGCAAATAGACCTCATATGAAGCCTTCACTTGCATACTTTCGTATATCATGTGAAGGCTATGACGACGCTCATCAAAGGGTTATAAGTCGCTCTAAGTGAATTCCTCCACTATTAACATATTGTTTTCCGCCTAATACTTAAGAACTACGCATAATAACCCACGACCTTTTAACTCAACGATCTTGTTTCAAAGGGACGAAGCAGACGCAGATTCCACTGGACGGAGTGATAAAGGTTGCCCAATTGTTGGAATCGGGCAAGGGCTGTCTTCTGAGAACGTCCTGATCACTGATACTGCTCGGGAAGATTATATAATCAGGTCAAATTAAGGTTGTCTCCGGTGGAAGCCCGAGAGGAGATGAGCCAGCAGAACATCTTCTACTCAGAGATGCTCTTGTAACTGCTGGTCTTTGCTCAAAAGGTTAGCATTAGTGACAGCCAGAAGGAGACTGTGCGCGAGCCAGACGTATTGCCTCAGAATCCGAAGAACATATATGGAAGCGTACTCAAACAGACCCATCCAATTCATTTCAGCAAGAATGGCATTGCCGCGTTGTGCAACGTTGTTTTCTTGCAATTGCCTGAGCAAAGGTAATGGGTACTGAGAGAGTTTTACGCACCACTGGGGCCAACTACGAGCACTAGCGTAGTTCGCGAGCTGTTCCGTGCGTCCAGCGCCGCATAACAAACCCAGTCTTGAAACGAAACAAACTCCAATGAGCAAGACAATCCCACCATTTCAAGATTAACGTTCATGGGGAAGTTCTCGAAACAAATATTTGAGTTTCAGATCCCCGGCAGTTTGGTGCTATGAACAGGGATTTAGAGAACCGTATCTCAATTCCTGTGGGCCACATAAAAGAAACAGTGTCCCCTGGACATTCCTATCCAGCTGTACCCAGGCAACGTGTCTGCTGGGATAAGGCTCGGCACGCATACGACACACGTTCTCCTCGGACCAAGCGGATTCGTCGGTCATTGTACCAAGAACTTCGATCCACAATCCTCTTTCATCTTCATGACATGTGCACTTAACAATGGTCGACCTCGATGAAGCAATCCCTGCGCTCAATCAGCGACCGGCAGCGCTAGCCATTATTATTGTTTTTCTGGTATGCTACTCGATATGTTGTCGTTCATTCAACATACAATGCGCGATTCTCAGGCATTGCTCAGAAATGAACCATAAGGCTGACGACGTCCTCAGATCCTCGCCTATGTTTGTGGCATTGGGCGGCTGTACATCCGTTTTTTCGTCGTTCGCCGCCCCGGCTGGGACGATGCATTGCTCATTATGGTCTTGGTATGTTGTCAATTCCCAGTCGAACGGACTCTAAGGGTCAAAATGCTAAGTTCTCTCTTCCTTCCAGGTAACCACCACTTTATTATCCATATCAACATGTATAGGTAGGGACATTGTTTGTTGGTCACGAAGAAAGCATGCATTCTGACCGTGTCTATGTAAGCCCTCTCAAACGGATTGGGCAAGCACTATGCTACTCTTGGATTAGCTGGCACTGAGGCATTCATCAAGGCAAGCTTCCTGGATGTCTCTCTATTGGTGTAGAATCTGAAGCGCTAACTTGCCGATAGACCTTTTACATTTGCAACGCTGCGTATTGCATGGCGACAACCTTCATCAAGCTGGCTCTATTATGTCAGTATCTCACAATGTTTGACCATGGTTCACTATCATATCGAATCAGCATGGTAATGCTCATCGTCACAGCGATGTGGGGCACTGCATACTCCGTCATCGCTTGGTTTCCATGCAATCCCGTTTCGGCACAGTGGGAACTGACGAAACCGGCCACGGGCCGATGGGGATTCGGGTCGGACGACTTAGGCGTCTACAAAAGAACTTACATTAGCCATGTAGCGACTAACATGGTTCTCGACATGGTAGTTTGTGGGTTGCCACTACCATTCGCGTGGGGAAACGGCATTCGGAAAAGGTCTGTCTATGGAGTTGTCTCACTTTTCATTCTAGGTGATATGTAAGCGTCCCAACATACTATTCAGACATCATTGTGGGGTTACTGACCTTATTCGTTAACAGTGTTGTTGCTATTGGGGTCAGTCGTCTCGTGTCAATCCAGAACACAGAGGCCGGAACCTACCCGCGGGTGGATCCGTCTTGGTACGCCTGTGTTCCTGCTGTGCTAGCAACGGTTGAGGTCAACCTGGCTACGGTTTGTGCGTCCATACCTATCGTCTGGCCAGTTACACAGCGGGCCCTCAGCCGAATATGGGTCACGAGAGAGGTTGAAATTACCTCCGAACCGGTCGACTACCCTCTCACTGCTGGGGTTAAGCCTTACGACAGTTACTACATACAAAAGACCTCAGCCTGGTCTATCACCAGCCAGCAGCATAACGGAAAAGGGATTTAAGCATCACCAGCCTGCTTGGAATTGTGTCTTCTAGGTGTAATGGGCAGACTTAAGAGAAATAGTGCCTGAAATAACCAAACTGTTGGTTCATAACATAATAAGAACCCGCGTACTTTTCAAATATTGGTTTGGTTCCTAGCGAAGACATACGTAAATGACAATGGAAGCCGAATTCTCTCCCGACGGTTCCTTCCAATGTGAACAATTCAAAAGACCATTGCTTAAGCAGATCTAAATCTTCTAGCGGAACCCCGATTTTCTTTGCTGGTCACATCTATATACTCAGTCAGTAGCTTATTTATAGCATAGCCAGCATCTGTAGAGGAAGCGCAGTCGTCTTCTGTCAGTCAGCTACTTACTATATAATAACTAAAGATAGACTTATCGTCTTCTATCAGTCAGCTACTTACCATATAATTACTAAAGATAGACTTAATATAGTGACTATTCCTACTATATTTTAGCTACTATCCTCTTCTATATAACATTTTGATGCTATATATAGATTTGTATTACTATATCTCTTTCCTCAACTTTCTAAGACTTAAGGTGTTAAGGCGTAAATATTATGAGGATCTTTAGTAAATAATTCTTCTTAATATCTTAGTCTAGTTATAGTATCTAATTTATAGAGTTTTCCTAAAGACTAAGATATTACCTCTATAAAGGTCTTAGTCTGCTAATATCTTAAAATATTAAAGTCCTAGTGTATCTTTATATCTACTATCGCATAGTTTTATTCTAAGACACTATTTACAACTGGAGCTTGCATGCATCAACATATTATGCGACTAAGTTAACTCTTCTAGCTTAAGGGTTATTCCCCTTACGATGCTGCGACCTAGAGGAATATAAGCTTATCATTAGCATCAACTCAGTTGAAATAGACGGCTTTACTTTCTCAATAGCTGCTTTCTGAGAGTCAGCTTAAGCTGAGTGCCGATCTTATCTATATATAAACGATTATCGCCTCAGACTTTTATCCCACTTTTCTATACTTTATCCTACAAATAAGAGCTCTGAAATACCTAAGGATGTTGATAAGCTTACTAACTTGATCTTTAACATACTCTCTTGCAAGATAAGTGTACAGCAGATATACACTAAAGCATTATTAATTAGATCTCTTCAATCAATAGGTGTCTTCCTCAAAGCTCAAAGAGAGTTGAAGCCTAATTTTCCGCGATAATAGAATGTGACAAACCAGGTCAGCCTTCTTATTATGTTCGTTGAGAGACTTTCAGACCAGCTGCAAGGCACCTGAAACTTATTACTTTAGGAGGATCATTTATAAACTTGTGTCAAGAAGACTACTGCATGATTTACCATACATTCTTTGGTGTGATTGAGATACTATCGCTAACTGCGGGTAGGCAACGTCGATATAAGCTTCTTATTCGGACTGATGAGACCCCAACGGGACGCAAATTCCGGTGCTCTGCCATCGGCATTGGCTCGGGCGAGACCCAACAGAACAAAAGCTTAATATTGCCTTACCATCTCGTGTGTTATATGTTCGCATCACCGTGTGTGGAATGGTCATTCGCCGAATATCTTCCTATTTGGGCTTTCCGTTACGGGCGAATCGGACTTTACTGATGCTGCTGACACTTGTAGTCAGCTAGCCGGGGAAAACCCGCCAAAGTCCGTGAACAGAGGCCGGGATTTTAAATTCGTCCGTCGATGGTTCCACCTTCCATGTACCAATCTTTGTAAAACGTATCAAGTCTAGTAATTTATGTTGGGTCATACTGTTGGCTTTCTTGTGTTGGGGTATGGTCCGTCCTTTTTCGTCCCCACTGGAGATGCGGGCCTCGCCATGGATGGTCATGCTGAAGGGTTATTTATAGGGAAATCTGACCTCGGACCTGCCAAACTTTGGCCGTACATTGTCATTCCTTATCTTTCTCTTTAGACACTACATGCCTTGAGTATGGCGGATCGCTATGTCGCAGTTCACGCCAATCCTAGCGGTCCAGGAGACAACCGCCCAGACGCAGACCAAATCATTCGCGATGAGGGCCTGATTGACAAACTGTTCAATCGAACAGCGTTCGTCACAGGGTGCTCCGCTGGTATTGGCATCGACACAGCAAAGGCTCTCTTTCTCACTGGCGCTTCGCTTTACCTGACCGCCCGCGACATCTCGAAGGCCAAGGCTGCTCTGGGTGACACCCTTGTCTCCAGTCCGCGTGTTCACCTTTTGGAACTCGATCTTGCTTCATTTGCCAGTGTACGCAAATGTGCTGAGGCCTTTTTGTCTCTCAAAGTGCCGCTCAACATCCTCATATGTAATGCGGGAGTCATGACCCCTCCGGAAGGCCGAACGCAGGATGGCTTTGAGATACAGTTCGGTACCAATCATCTGGCTCATTTTCTTCTTTTTGAACTGCTTCGTCCTGCATTGCTTGCAGGGGTTACACAGGAGTTTGCTTCTCGAGTTGTCATCCTGGCTTCAATTGCTCATCGCTTCGGAGAAGTTCGTTTCGACAACATCAATTTTGATGGCCACTATGATGCCATGGCTGCGTATGCTCAGAGCAAGACAGCGAACCTTTGGACTGCTAATTAGATCGAGCGCCGTTATGGCGCACAAGGGATACACGCGTGGAGCGTGCAACCCGGCGCCGTCCTCACGGATCTGACAAGACATATGTCTGATGAGCAGCAACAGGGTCTGAATCAAGACGATTACTTATCCAAAATCTACAAAACACCGTCTCAAGGTGCCTCCACCTCGGTTTGGGCTGCGACTGCTGTGGCATTGGAAGGGAAAGGCGGGCGATACCTTGAGGACTGCCAGATAATCGGTGCATGGGAACAATCAAAAGGACTGTACGGTCCGGGATATGGCGAGCATGCGTACAGTGTGTCGAAAGCTAGCTTGCTTTGGGAAAAGTCGAACGAGTGGGTGAGATAGATCTGCATCAAATATGATGTCGTCCTTGGGATGAACGAGCCGGTATTTTGACCATTGGCTTTCGTCCAGCATAATATCTAAATCTGGCCAAGGTTGAAGTAATTGAGTGGCAATTGACAAACCCATGATATTGATGGCATCCTTTGAGGCGGCGTGGCTGTTAGAAGATTAAGATAGCTTGGTATTGTGAGGTCATATTCATCCTATCATGCTCAATGTCTGCTTATCTACCATTGTACAAATCACTGCAATAGTAGGAGACAAAATGGGGTGGGGGCTTTGCGGCTGGAATGTGAACAATTCTTGAAGCCTGCGTTTATCATCTCGGTTGTTCGCAGCCTTTCCCTGAATTTTCTCCCGGCGACAGACTTCAAGTTCATTTTATTCAACGGGACCTTCTAGAGCATCTTCGTTTCTGGTTGTCGAGTCAACCTACTTAGACCCCAGCTCATCAGGTTGGTCGCGTTCCACAAAAAAGGTGTTGGTGTCGATCCTTGCCTGTGACAATGCAATGTGTTGACATGTTGTCATGGAGAACATGAGACACTAATTAAACAAGCACTGGCAACTTCAGAAATCGCCTTCACCCTCTTTTCGAATTCACATTGGGGTACAAAAATCAGCAGCCCGCCGCGTTTTACTTTATTGTATGAAAGCTACTTGCTCAGTCAATATTGGTCCTTTTCCAGGTCTCGCGGTATGCTCATCATGACATCAAGCGATTTTGGAGCGGTCTACGTGAGCGACAAGTGCGGCTCTGTTATATACAGTCACGTCTGCCAAGCTCTATTCCTCAAAGGAGCGCCAGTGATTGGGCTTTTGGAGTCATGGTGTATCAGAAACAGCAAGAGTATAGATGGCATCAAGCCAACTCTCGCGGTAGTGTATTTCAACACTGGTGTAGATGCCGACGAGTATCTCCGCATTAAGGCAGAAGTGGCGGCCAAGGTATGTCATGGCTAGATGAAATCCAATCTCCGACTATGGCGAAAACTCATTCAGGTGTCTTAGGCCGGCATCGACTTCATTCCGTACGAACTGGCACCAAATGCATCTACAGATGGAGTTCTCCATCTGATTTCTACGCTGAATAAATGTTCTCAGACTCACGGTATTCTGGTTCAGCGTCCACTGCCGATTCAGATCTCTGAATCGGACGTTATGGGCAGTATCAGTAGACGGAAACATGTTGAAGAGCGTCTTCAAGAACAGCCTAGCAACATTGCTGTGGATGGCGTAGTTCGTCTGCTCGCTTCTTATCGCAAAGCCGACATGCTCGACTTATCTATTGTGCTTCTTGGGGGCACCAACATTATCACTCCCGGTTTCAAGGCCGAGCTCAAAAAACGATATCCCCGTGTTGAGATGTTCAAGACACCAGAGGAAGCGAAGCTCGTTAATAGAGACGGGGTTATTGTCATGACAGAGCTCAACAAAGGCGGCATTATCCAGCCTGGAATGCTTGGGCCAGGAGTAGAATTAGTCATTGATCTTGGGTTTGACATAAACACAAAGATGGGAGATCTAGATCCGAGGGTATTTGACGTCGATGGCTTGATGGTGGTCCCAACTCCAGGTGGCGTGCTGCCTGTTATCATCTGGTTGATGATGGAAAGGACTATCAAAAGCATGTCCAGACGCAGAGCATCAAGATCCATCTGGCTTCGCAAGGGATGTGCGCAGATCTTGAACTTATTTAGAGTGAAGTCAGCTTCGCAGGATAGCCACTGATGTTGCGGCGTTATACGTAAATCTTCGGTGTCAAAAGAAAGATTCGTGGCGCAAATTTATACACTTTTTCTCGGCGATCATCAATTGGATCGATGACGTTTCACTTTATTGGCAGCTCTCGAATACTCAGGGGATGATGAGATATTGACGTACACAGACCGCATCCGGATTCGTTCATGTAGCTTGGTAATGCCAAAAATGAACGCGACACCCACAACCATCCACACATCAGCTGTTGTAGCACCTGCTTTCGTAAAGCATTAATGTGTCTGAGTTGGCAAAACGTTAATTTGTTAACGTCTCGAAACGTAGAGCACGTCTATTTTCAGAGTTATGTCTCGAATTGAACATTTGCTCTCTCTGCAGTTGCCGGTGCTAACGTAGCTGTCGTCGTCATTGTCTCAAGCACCAGCAATTAGCGACCGATGGAAGTATACAAAGATGAGCCAAGTCAGACTTTGATCGATGCAACTAGATTATGCTTCGCTAGCTAATTACATATTACGTCCCCAGTATCCATCCTCTAGTCGTGGTCTTAGTACTGTACAAGAACTAGGTTTCTGTAGTTTTGTACTTGCGACATTTGAGTAGTATGCTCAGAGTGTTGACAAAAGCGAGCATTGTTCCAATATTCACGCGCTTACTGGTAAGAAGCGCGGTAGGTGTCCCAGTAGGAGTGCATGCGAGTCTCCTGGCCATCAGTGAAGTGGGTGAAGCAGTCGCTGTGAGGGGAATTAGCATGCTCTACATGCATACACGCAAAGAGGTATACTTACTCGTCAGAGTAGTCCATGTAGTTGGTGACGGGGTCAGTGCCGGCAAGGGTGGGGCAGGTGTCACGGCCAATCTCGCAGTTGTAGGCCTCCTCAGACTCGAAGGGGGTGTCAGAAACGTAGTCTCCGTTACCACCGCACTGGTAGCCCTCGAAGGTGTGGTAGACTGCCATGCTTGTAAGCCAAGTGGTCATCTTTCGATTTGAATGTGTTAGCGTGGTTCACTTACGTCCAAGCCAGTGGCCAATCTCGTGGGTGGCGGTGTGGCCAAGGTTGTACTGGGCCAAGCTACCTCCGGGAACAGCAGCGGAGCGGATGACGACACCATCGTAGTAGAAAGCGGAGGAGCCGGTAGAAACGGTCTGGGGGAAGTAGGCGTATCCGAGGTAGGGGGTACCGGGAACGAAGTAGACGTTCAGGTCGGCGTAGGTGCCCTTGCGGAGCGAGCGCTTCATGGTCAGCTCGGCCGAGTCAGAAGCCCACTGGGTGTTGATAGTCCAGTCGGCACCGGCTTGAGAGAACTGGACATCGTGGGGGGCGAAGGCCGTGTTCAGGACGTCGAGCTGCTCGTCCAGGGTAGCCTGGGTAAGGTACCCATTGGCAACAGTCTGGGACCTGGCAATGACGTGCCAGTAGACGTTGACGTTGATGGGAGCCAGACGAGTGGAGTTGCCAGCGACGCGGGCGTTCTCCTCCTTGAGCATCAAACGCTCAGCAACCTCGATCTGCTCCTCAGAGGGAGACGGGGTGCCGCAAGAGCGCTGAGCGAAGGCGCCGGAGGCGACCGCGAGAGCGGAGAGAACAAGAGTCTTGAACTGCATCTTGGAGGGGGGACCGGACACCTGATTGGGGAGAACCTGACTTGAGAGGACTGGGATGAGGATGAGGACAGAAGACACCTTGATGGCTGGCTTCATGGCAGTTTATATAACCATTTGACCGTTCCCATCTTGAACCTCACATGCTGGCGAGACATATCGTGACTTCGAAGTATTTCGACTTTCAACCTTCCCAAAACGGATCAGACCGAAGGTTTAGCACACTGCAACGGACGGTCTTGTGGTACGCAAACTGGATGAGATGCAGCAATTCTTTTTGCGGGTGCAAACGCAGGTGGCTCCTGTGCTCCATAGCTGAGGAGTCGACTCATGGGCAAGTCGAGGGCACCTGCTCAGTTTGTCAGGTCGCATGCGCTTCTATTGACGACACCCGCCAAAAGCTTGACGTGATAAGCCGGTTGGCCGGCATGTCTTAAGTTGCCAAGAAAAATCGCGGCTTTTGCGATGGTTCAGGAAATGCCAAGACGGTGAAAGGAGCCAAGAGAGGGACGGTTTCCAGGCTTTGGTTGGTATGTCGTACAACGCTCTGATTAAACCAAGCACTGGCTGGTTATCGACTTGCCTTTTGCGCCAATCGAGGTCCATTAATTGGCCAGCACCAAGCACGGCTGAGTTCATTCGCGCGTATTATCGTTCCCACTCAAAGTCTTGGCCGTTGATTTAAAGTCTTGGCTCTTGAGCTTCACCGCGTCTGCTTGGATGGGGATTGGCCAAATCAAGCTTATATTTATGAGTGTCGGGCATAGCCGGTCGCCGAGATGTTACCTTCCTTAATTCGACCACAGCTCCACCCTCCTCCCCCTGAGCCCGACAAGCCCCGTCGCTCCGACCCCGCGCCGGTCCCGCCCACATCCCGGTGGCGCTGGAGGAATGCCCGCGCATATCGCATCACATCGCATCTCA
>JAQIUT010000274.1:0-68115 GCA_028654355.1 Colletotrichum sp. SAR 10_99
TATTTTTGGGGTTGTTGGGTTGTTATCTTTTTTTTTTTTTTTTTTTTTTTTTCTGGGGTGTTTTTTTTTTTTTTTTTTTTTTTTTTTTATACTGCCGTCTGCCGCAGCTGCCCGCCGCAGCACTGGGAGTTGCCGCCGAACGGACCTGACCTCTGATGCGCCTCCAAAATCCAATCCCTCCCGCTGCAGCATCGTCGCCGACCCAAGTCACCTCGCCCAAATCTCACGCTCCCCAACCCGAAAGCCAGCCACCAAGCTGCAGCTGCACCACCCCCAAACCGCCCAATGCTTTTCGATCCGTGACCTCGAGCTCATTTTTCGCTTTATCCTGTCAGTCCATTCGCAAATGTAGCAATTCCACCCGACGAACCTTGAACGACCGCAAACCTCTTTGGCGCATACGACGCCAGCCGGCTACCTTCCTTCCCCCCAGGCGAAAAAAAATCTACGAGGAAAAAGAGCACCCCACCACGAATCTCCGTTCGACTTTCGTCCTCTCGCCAGGAACTCTGTCCGATACCCACGAGCATACCTTCTTCTACCCCCCTCAAACCGACACGCTCGAATAAAGTAGCGATCGCCACACGAATACACACAAAACCCGGCCGTCGCAATGGCTACGACCCCAGCGGCCCCCTCCCCCGCCGCCACGACCTCGAGCACCGACTCCAAGCTCGAGGTCTGGAAGGAGACGCTCTACGACGCCTTCCAGAAGGCCGGCGACGAGAACCACCTCTTCAGCCAGTACGACATCCTCGACTTCGAAATCATCCCCAACCGCGACACCGTCACCCTCCTCAAGGTCCTCCAGAGCCTCACAAATGACCGCCTCCTCATCGCCGTCTCCTCCCAGACGGGCCTCGCCTGGCGATGGCGCTCCATGGAGGATGCAGAGAAGTAAGTTCCTCTCCCACGCCCTTCTCCTTGCCTCACCAAGGCCTATAACTAACACCCCTTCCCCTCCAGGTACAAACTCTGCTCGACCGACGAACAGCGCATGGTCTACGGCGCGATCGACGAAGCAGGCGGCGACGGCATCTGGTCCAAGACAATCCAGCACCGCCTCAACATGCACGACTCCGTCCTCAAGACAGCCCTCAAACAGCTCCAGGGCAAAGGCCTCATCGCCCCCTTCAAGAACGTCGAGCACCCCAACAAGCGCATGTTCATCAAGGCCTCCATGCGCCCCTCGGAGCGCGCCACCGGCGGGCCCTGGTTCACCGACTCCGCCTTCGACGAGGCCTTCATCGAGGACCTGCAGCGCGTCATCTTCGACCAGATCAAGCGCAAGAGCACCTACCACAGCACCGGCGCCTCCTCCTCCTCCGCGACCCGTACCGCCGTGCCCAAGAAGGGCGTGCTCAAGGGCGGCCTAGAAAACAAGGGCAAAAAGCGCTCCGCAGGTGAAATCTCCGGCGGCGACAGCGACGATAAGACCGCCGCCGCGTCCTCCTCCTCGCCCGCCGTGCAGCAGCCCCCTCCCAAGCGCGAGCCCGCGCTGCTGCCCCTGCCGGCCGGCTTCAAGGAGTACCCCACCGTGCGCGAGATCGCGCGCTTCATCTCGCAGACAGGCATCACCACCGACACCATCCTCGGCGAGGAGGACGTGCAGAAGCTGATCGACGTGCTCGTCTTCGACGGCCTCGTCGAGCCCGTCCGCGTGGCCGGGCGGACAGGGTACCGCGTCTGCAGGGCGCCGCGGCAGAGCCTGCAGGGCTGGGCGGGCCGGCAGGAGGGCGGCGCCGACGAGGGCGGGCCGGAGCCGCGCGTCAACGGGTTCACGGAGGCGCCGTGCGGGCGGTGTCCCGTGTTTGAGCTCTGCGAGGAGGGCGGGCCGGTCAACGCGAGCAATTGCGTGTATTTCCAGCGGTGGTTGGGGTTGGAGTGATTCCGGGTGAAGAAAAAGAAAAGAAGGAAAAGACGCTTCTATGGGCTGGAGGGGAGGTAGCTAGGCTTTTTGGGACTGATTTCGCATCACGGCAGCATTGCATTGGCGTTGGCACAAAAAGAGGACACACGGGCGGTACGGGTTCAGAGGTAGAATTTTTTAATCCTCCCAAGCGGAATAGTTTTGGCAGTCGGGCTGACTGTGGAATATACCATCCTGTATTTGACATGGTAATTGGGCAATTGGCTGAAGCGGTTGATAAGTGCTTATGGGTGTTGATAATATTCACGAATCACAGTAGAGTAGACATGGTGATAGAAAGGTGGCAGCAACTTTTGTCTTGGCTTGCTAACTATCAGCAGTGATGCTGGACTACGCCAAGACGCGCGACGGCGCGTTTTCCCAAACTTTCACCAAATCCTCCATCTTCCCCTGCTTGCTTTCGCTTCTCTCGAGACTACTAACTGGCAGAGTCGGACCTAAACGTACAAAGCACGAGCGAGGGGCAGTTTACAACTGGCCAGAGGCGACGATGGTGGGGCGCTTGCCGTAGCGGACGGTGCCGGAAGAAGAGCCAGTGGCCTCAAGAGCCTTGACGATCTTCAGGGACTGGTCGTCGGCAACCTCGCCGAAGACGACGTGGCGGCCGTTGAGCCAAGAAGTGACGACGGTGGTGACGAAGAACTGGGAGCCGTTGCTAGAAGACTGTTAGACTGGGGTTGGAGGACGAGTGACCAATAGAAAGCTTACGTGTTGGGGCCGGCGTTGGCCATGGAAAGCAGACCGGGCTTGTCGTGCTTGAGCTGGAAGTTCTCGTCGGCGAACTTCTCGCCGTAGATGGACTTGCCACCAGTGCCCTGGAAAGTGTGAGCAAACTGTCTCGCTTTTGGAGATGGGGAAGGAGACGTACGTTGCCACGGGTGAAGTCACCACCCTGGAGCATGAACTCGGGGATGATGCGGTGGAAAGAAGAGCCCTGGTAGCCGAAGCCCTTCTCACCAGTGCAGAGAGCACGGAAGTTCTCGGCGGTCTTGGGGACAACGTCGTAGAAGAGGTTGAAGGTGACGCGGCCGTTCTGGACTGTTGATGAAGTTGGTCAGCAGAGCTCAGTAACAGCAGCGGGGTCGTTGCCGAGGGGTTGGGGGAAGCAAAGTTTGGGCTCAGGTGGGGTGATTTGACGGCGCGGACAGTGCTTTGCAATGAAGCATTGAGATGCCCGTGGCTTCCAAATCAGGAACGATGATGGTTCATGATGGGATCTGATGGAAGAAGGGAGCTCTTACCCTGGACGTCCTTAGTAGGCTTGTTGGAGGCGTCGAGGATGGGACCCTCCCACTCGATGTCGAAGTAACTGCAGCAGCATTGTTAGTATGGCGTCATTGACAGCTTGCGATGCTTGCGTAGAGCATCGCAAAGGCATCGTCGAGGGCGAGAGAACTTACACCTGGGGACCAGACATGATGTTGGATGCTGAGAAGAATCTGACGGATGGCTTGGTGGTAGATGCAGACAGAGGAGTTGCACGGAGAGGTTTGATGAGGGTGGAAGGTCGAGAAAAGGGCGAGGGTGAAACGGAGAAGCAGGCGAGGTTATGGCGGGGTAGGAGGGGTCGCAAAAGGGTTGGTCTCATTTTTTCAACAGCTGGTGGAGGGGTTTATTGTTAGCGCAGGAGCTCCCCACTGCGGGTGCCGAAACAGCCAATCAGAAAGCGCAAAAGGGGGGCAAAGAGGGGCGTATCCAGTCACGTGAAGTCAGCTGTTGCTGAGATCACTGGGAGAAGGTACAAGGCAGGGAGTACCTGCCAATCTTCGGCGGTAGGTACCTCCACTTTGTGTGCTTGACGTCGTGGTTGCGACGGGGGTGGAAGGCAGGAAGGGACGTGGCGGCGGCGGCGGCGGGGGTGAGGGAGGGAACGGACGGAAACAAAAGGGAAGGAACGAGGGGCAATTGGGTCGTGACGGGAGTGAGGCGGCACCTCCGTCTGTTGACCGTCTGCTCCGCTTGCACTGGCGGCTGCTGCTCGGGTTGTTTTTCTTCTTCCTCGCTTCTCCTTTGCCTCAGCTTCGAGTCTGGACTCTGGCCTGCTGGGTGGCCGGTGTCCAAGAGCTGGCCGAGCATTGAGGGGAATGACTTCATCAGATCACCACCCCTCACTGCCCCAATTGGCCTAGTTCAGCGAGGAAGACAGAGAGAAGCTGCAGACAGGGAAAGTGGCAGAGCTCAACCATTCCCGCAACCCGTCGGCCAGACAGCCAGACGAGAGGGACCGTGATCAATTGCCCAGCAAAAAGATAGCTGCGGAGGTGCTTTGAAGCATTGGCCGATTGAATGGCTCTGAGTCTGCAGCCAGACCGCAAGGCGCCCAAACGAGATACTCGTCTCATCGGCCAGCAGCGGATGTACCTGCAACGCGCTGCCAGCAGCTTGGCATCCGGCCCGGTACCTGGATGAACTCTCGCTGGAAGGGCGAGCTCAACAAAGACACAGAGGCAAATACCTCGTCTCGGGCAGAGCTCACCCAGCCAGCCAGCAGAGCCATTAGGCACCCCGACGCCGTACAGGTTCAAGCAGGCGGATGCACGTCAAAACCCCAAAGGCAACGCCTATTGGAGCGACAGAGGGCAGGGGAGGGGAAAGACAGAGACAGCAAGCTGGGAACTCCACGTCCAGTCGCGGTCGACGGACCAGGTGCTGGGACTTGTTGGCCAAGTCACCGTCCCCCACTGGCCCACGTTGCCCTGGACACCCTTCAACTTTCGGAACCTCGTGGAATCTTGGGTCTGGGACTGAGAAGCGGGGATGGGGTTGGACGCGGTGAGCTGCGGACTGCGGACTGCGCATTCGCATTGTACCTCCAGGTCTGCAGACGGGGTGGATGGCACAGCAGCAACAGCGGTGGACAGACCATGACGAGACAAGACGACGCGATAGGACAGACAAGCCGAGCCGGGAAGAGGGTGAATCGGCATCGACAATGGCAATGAGGAGGCGATTGCACCATTCGTCCGTCTCGGCGTCTGTGTCATGTTGCCCGGAGGCCATGCCTCCCTCTCTCTCTGTCTGGTCTGCTGCCGCTGCTACTGCTATTGCTGTCACCGCCGGTGTACCTAGCCAGCCAGCCTTGCTTGGAGCTACCCAAGATGCCGGACAGCTTGGGAAGCTCAGGCCGGGGGCCAGATGTGCAAGACGAAAGAGCTGGGGGAGCTGTAGGAAAAGCCACAGACTTGAATCTGACAGTTTAATCGACTTGCATAAACCGCCTTAGCCGTCTGGCCAGCTCCGTGGTGCTCTGAATTTTGTGTGCTTGGGAGCTTTCATGTGCAAATGGGAGCTTTGAGAAGAAAACGCTGCGAGACGACGAAAAGAACCATTCCACATACCTCAATGAGCAGGAATACACGTTTGGAAATGGTACAGGTACAGAAGCGAAGAGATGGAGATTGGTGATACACAGGAATCAGAGACGAAGACCTGATGCTGCTGATGGAGAAGAATCTGTCTTTCTACGTGGTGCTCCCGGGGGAAAAAGTTTTGGTGAGGTCAGGGACCGACGGCACGGCACGCCAGCGCGGGCAGCCTGAGGAACGACCTGCACCAACGAGAGGGACCAGTCTCAGCTTGGCAGATGGCGGCCGGTAGCTGGCAGCTGGCACATGGCAACCATTGGGCACGGTCTTAGCGTCAGGTGGCAGCCGCCGTGGCAGCTCCCTTGTGGGCGGGCACTCGGAGCTCTGCCGGCAGCGGGAAGGAAGCCACGACAGCTCCTGCTAAGCTGGAGACGCGGCAAGAGGCAGCTCTTCATTCAGCTGTCAGTTCGTGTCCGCCCTGCAACCTGCCGCAGCCTTTGAGGCAAGAACTCTGATTCTGCACTGTCATCTCCTCTTCTTCCTCACCATCGAACTGGAAGGAGCTGAAACCTAATTGAGCAAAAATACGCAATATGTCCTGAGAATAACGCGTCGAGAAACACTGGCTGTTCCGGATCGAGCTGCACCTCAGCCAAATCGCAGCTTTTCCGACGCAACATCCCCGTCGGCCTGACTGGGGGAGAGCTGCGTCTCTCTCTTTCCAATCTGCGCCTTCCTCACTGCTCTTTCCCGTGCTTACCTCATCACACGTGATTCCGACCCATCGCCCCTTTCCTTCTCCCTCCTCAGGCTGATTCAATCTCATTGGAAGGACCACTGCCAATTACCTGTCGAGGTACGTACCCCCCTGCCGCCGCGCCGTCCGAGGCCGACCTGAGCCTGAGCCTGAAAGTTCCAGGGTGGCCAGGACTGCTTGCAGCCGCGCATCTGGCTTTGAAACGTCGTCACAAAGAACACCAGGGGCAACATCTTGCATTTCGACAGCGCCGTCTGCCAGCTCTCTGTTGCCATCGTCAATCTCCTTATTCGCTGCTGCTACTTCCGCCGCCATGGATTGGAACCAGCTCAAAGACCAGGTTTCCACCCTGACCCTGTACGACGTCAAGGCCGGTGTCCGTAAGGTCCAAAATGGTAAAGACAGCTATCCCGATCGCGATGACCCCGGGCCTTAGGTGCTGACCGTCTACTAGCTGTAATGAACTACACAGAAATGGAGGCCAAGGTTTGTGGCATCAACCGGACAATGGCAAATGCCATCTGACATGTACAGGTTCGCGAAGCCACCAACAACGAACCTTGGGGCGCATCCTCCAGCATCATGCAGGAGATCGCGAACGGCACCTTCAATTAGTACATCACCACAATCAACCCACCCCAGTACGCGCCGCTAACGTCCTCAAGCGCTACCCTCAACGAGATCATGCCCATGATTTACCGCCGATTCACAGAAAAGTCCGCCGAGGAGTGGCGACAAATCTACAAGGCCCTCCAGCTTCTCGAATTCCTCATCAAGCATGGCTCCGAGCGTGTCATTGACGACGCCCGTGGCCACATCACACTGCTCAAGATGCTGCGCCAGTTTCACTTCATCGACCAGAACGGCAAGGACCAGGGAATCAATGTGCGAAACCGCGCCAAGGAGCTGGCCGAGCTGCTGGGCGACGTCGAACGAATCCGATCGGAGCGCAAGAAGGCGCGCGCGACCAAGAACAAGTACACTGGTGTTGAGGGTGGCATGGGTCTCGGCGGAGGTTTCTCGAGCGGCAGCGGCAGTCGATACGGCGGTTTCGGCAGCGAGTCGGGTGGCTACGGCGGATACTCTGGAGGTGTCTACGGCGACGGTGGCGGCTTTGGTGGACAGGAGAGCAACGAATACGGAAGGACACAGGCACACGGCGACAAGTTTGAGGAGTACGATGAGTTTGACGACCCTGCCGACAGGCCAGCAGCCAGCTCCTCGGCGTCTCGGTCCAAGAGACCCGAGCGTGCGGCCGCACCCAAGGCCGAGCCCCCCAAGAAGAAGGAGCCGGAAGTTGACCTCTTCTCCTTTGACGACCCGGCGCCATCCTCGATGCCGGCCCCCGTTGCGCCGACAGCTTCCAATGGCTCCGGCTTGGCTTCTTTGTCCGCAACTCCCGCTGCCGCTAACGACGACGACGAGTTCGACGATTTCCAGTCCGCCACCCCTGCCCCTGCTGCCGCCTCAGCTACACCTCTGTCCCCTCCCGTCATGACCGCTACCTCTGCCACTACGTTTGCCGCCCCTCAGCCTGTATCTGCGCCGCAGCAGGCCAACATTGGCAACATGGTCAGCATGTCATCCATGTCTCCAGCCCCGAGCGGCGCCAACTACTCGGCCTTCAGCACTCCCGCTGTGGCGTCGCCTGCGGCTCAGGTCCCCAAGCCCTCTGGCTACCAGCCCTCAGGGCCCAACTACTTTGGCTCTGTCCAGTCCGGGCCTGCTGCTCAAAACACGGGAGGCTCGTTTGGCGCCGCTTCCCCCATGGCTGCGTCGAAGCCTGCGTCGACTCCTGCTGCCAAGCCCGCAGCTGCTGGAGGCGATGCTTTCGGTGCCCTCTGGTCTCAGGCTAGTGTTGGTGTGAAGAAGACGAGCACTCCCACTGCTGGCCCTGCCATGGGACAGCTCGCCAAGGAGAAGAGCAGTGCTGGTATCTGGGGAGCCCCCGCGGCAGCATCCTCTACTCCCAAGCCTGCTGCCGGGTCTTCCTCTGGCGGCAACCACGGCCTGGACGACTTGCTCGGTTAAGCAAACATAATGACGGAGACGGGGAGAAAAGTCTTTTCGCGGCACCTGGCCTGTTGTTGAATAAGAAGAGAGGCCGCCAGGTGAGGTGAAGAAGGCAACATGCCGGTAGGCTGCTAGACAGGGCGTACTGGCGCGCAAAAGACTGCAACATATGAACATCTAACTGAATTTCAAAGCGAATCACTACCGATCCATTCGTCTCCTGACTTTTCACATTGTGACATCACCGGGCGGGAAAGCAGCCCACGTCTAACGCGTCTAGAGACTCATGCGTTTGTTGACTCGGGCATTACAATTACAGGACCTCACAGCCTCTGCGGCCGACAAGCAGCCTCATGCGCCCACACTCCGATGCAGGTGGGGAGACGATCGAACCAAGTCCAGACCACCAACACGTTCATCCATGAGCCTTTCAATGCAAGTTCCCAACATAGAGCAAGCCGATCGAAGCAACGCGTTGCCTACTCGGAGCCAATGGCTGGCTTCCCGGGCATGAGGCTCTACGAAGGACACCACCTCCCATCTAATCTTGGCTGCATACATCAGTCCCAACGGCCCAGGAAAGAGGCCTTCTGAATGAACCATTCCCCAGCTAAGACATGCGGCCGGGCCGCCAGCCGCCAGGCCGTTTCAGGTGTTGAATCGTTGCATTCGCGATGGGCTGTATGAACAGGCGCCTCAGCCTCCAGCCCGTGGTCCCACAGCGGCCTCGATGACGGCCCTTTATCTTTGCAGAGCCGGGCAGAGAGGCAGGTCCGAAGATCATGACTCCACCGAAAGTCAATGCTTGGCCGAGGCCATAGTCTCCGGGTGCAAGCAGACCCAATCAACCCCGGCTGCCCGGCTGCAGTGGTCGAAACAGACGCGGTGGTGGTGTGGCCCATGGCTGGTTCGACGTGCCATTGGACGCGCCTATTACCTCTCCACCAGAGCGACCCGTTATCTTTCCTTATTTTTGCTCGGATACCAAGACATCCATAGATTTGGCGTCATGGATTGAAATTCCAATGTAGGTGGCCGTCGTAACCGCGTCGCTTGTCCAACCTTCTCTCAGTTCTCTCCACCGCTAAGCGCCGCACCGCACCCCCGGTCCGGACATCTCATTGGTCCACCCCGGCGGCTCATCATACCTAGCCGAACTGCACTTCGTCCTCCGCAGGGCACCGCAGGGTCGTCTGTGGTCCGGTCCAAGGTCCCCGTCTATCCTGCGTATGCAGGTACCGTACGGCACGGGTCTGGGATCCATCTCTTGAAGTCAAGAGAGGCTAGAACGCGTCTGCTGGAATTAGCAACGCCGGCCTGTTGGGGCAACGAACAACAATGCATGCACCAACACACCACCGCATCAACAAGCAAGGCTGGGGAGTCTGGGCCTGAGGTCTTGAGTGATCGAGTGTCGATGTCCAAGATGTATAAAGCAGACTGATGCCATCCGGAGTCAGCCAGTCTCTTCTCTCCTCTCATCATCAGCATCAAACAATCATCACAGAACAAGGTCTTCTTTCTTTTTCCTTTTTCTCTCTCTTTTTTTCCTTGACTCTCTTTCCTAGGTCAATTTCCTATCTCTGGGTCTCTCGGTTTCAATTCGGATTTTCCTTCGACACTTATCAACCATCTTTCATTCACGAAGAACGAATCGAAACGAAGCAAAGACTCGACACAACAGCCAACGACTCTCACTTTCGTCAAGACGCCAAAAACGCACCTCACGAAAATCATCTCAGTCATTTCGAACACGTCTTTTTCACTTATTTAACACATTAACATAAGTCGCAACACAACGCGACTTTCACCAAATACCTTCAAAATTACCTCCCCAACTTCCGCCGCCGCCTGCATCCCCTTCCCGCCGCGCCGCTTCCCGACCCGCACGGCCCTCCACCAACGCCCGAAGCTCTCCCTCGTCACCCCCGCCTCCCTCCGCAAGATGCCTTCGGCCCCGCAGCTCGGCGCCCTCGGGCACACCTTCACCGCCATGCGCGCGATGCAGTTCGCCAGCTTGATCGCCATCATCGGCATGACGAGCAACTTCATCTCCGAGATCAACGCCGCCGACGCCTCCAGCCCTAGCGTCCTGATCGGGACTCTGGTAGTTGTAAGTCCTCCTCTCCCCCGCATGACCTCTCTCCGCCCACTAACACCACCACCAAAAGTCCTGCATCGCAACCCTCTACATCGTCATCTCCTACATCCTCTACTACGACTCCCTCCTCCCGCTCCTCCTCGCCACGGCGCTCGACTCCATGCTGCTCGTCGCCGTCATCGTCGTCGCCTGCACCCTCGGCAAGCCCCTCTCCTACCTCAACTGCGCCGCCCTCCCCTCCTCCGGCAGCACCGCAACCTTCATGACCTCCGTCATCGCCAACTCGGGCGCCTCCTCCACCCTCAACTACTTCATCTGGGTCGGCGCCGACCAGCGCACCTGCTACGCCGTCAAGGCCGTCTGGGGCCTCTCCATCGCGCTGTGCGTGCTCTTCGCCTTCTCCGCCATCACCGCCGTCTGCCTCTGGCGCCGCCTCAAGGTCGTCTCCGCCCCAAAGGACATTGAGAACTGAAGGTGCGGCCGTGAGGGGCGCGGCTGCTACAATGCCGCCGCTGCGCCTGTCTACTTCCCCCCGCCCCCGGTCAGGGAGGTGCGCGGGGGCGGGGGCAGGGCGGCGACGGCATTGGGGACCGCGGCGCTGGGGAAGAAGACCCGTGTGTACGATGATTACTCCTCTTCGGACTCCGACTCGGAGCACCAGAGGGAGTTCGTCAAGCCGCTGGGGTCGTTTGCCCAGAGGCCGTCGTTCCCGCCGCCTCCCACGGCGCCGGTTCGGAAGGTGAAGATTGTGGAGGGACGGGTGGCGGTGCAGCCGTTGCCTGTGCTGCCCGAGACCGTCTCGCCTGTTGCTGCTGCTTCTCCCAAGGAGAGGGGTTTCCGGGGACTCTTGTCTCCGGTGTCTACTAAGGACAAGGGGGGCTTGGGCTTGTTGTCGCCTGTGTCGCCCAAAGACAAGGGGGTTTCGCTCTCGCCTACCACTCCGAAGTCGCCTTTGGAGAGGGCCAAGTCGAAGAGGCGGACGATTATGCATTTCATTGATGGGTGGTGGGATCTGGGGCTTTTGGAGCAGGAGAGGAAGAAGAGTCTTATGAGGGCTGCTTCTAGGAAGGTTTGATTGGACGAACACAAAAAATTGGGATTTGGGATAATCAGATTGCTTTGGGGGCATTGGGTACACTCGGGAAATGGGTAATGTCTACTGCGTAGATAGATTTTGGTTTGGCACGTTTGTTACGATGGCGTTCAGGAACATGCGGGATTGATGCCCGTCATTTAATAAAAATGAAAAACAAACCCGGGAAACGAGCTTCTTGTTATATGCAAAGTGATGCGGTTGAAACTAATCCTGGAAAAAAGCCGAGCAAACGGCTGCCGTTACGGCACCGATGCTGAAATCCAAAACGCCTGGAAGTGAAAGACATGTACATTTGGTATCCTCGTAACATCTTTTGTTCAAAACCCACATTAAACATCAACGCCAGATCAGACAAGACAGCAAACTCATGTCAGCAGCACAGGGTGTCCGAGGACCTTGAAACACGCCGCCAGATCCCACGTCTCGTCGATGTTATCCCGCCCCGCCCACACGTTCTCCATCACCCCCAGCGCGGCGCGGATGCTCCCAAAGACCTCCAGCGCGCCCATCTTGCCGACCATCTCGCGGAACATGTGCTCCTGCGCGGGCGTCGCGAGGCAGCCGATCACGCAAAAGGGCCAGACGACGGTGCGCAGACACACGGGGGAGTGCAGCGAGTCGAGCAGGTCGATGGTGGCGGTGACGCTGGTCGCGGTCTCGGGGCAGGAGGGCTGCCAGCCGGAGACGACGGTGGAGAGGTAGGTCAGCGCGGCGTAGGCCCAGATCTTGGTGTGGATGAGCGCGGCGGAGCGGGTGTCGCGGACCTGCTCGCTCTGGTAGAGGGTCAGCGGGTCGGGCGGGAGGCGGGTGGTGTCGGCGTGGGTGGGGTGCGGCGGCGGGCGGTTGGCGTCGGTGAGGGCGCAGGAGCCGGCGGCGCAGGCGAGCTCGGAGGAGCCGAGCAGCTGCGGGCAGGCGTTGTCCATGCAGGCGATGCCTTCGCGGAGGGCGAGCTCGAGGCAGCCGGCGCGGGAGACGAGGTGGGTCATGGAGAGGGAGCCGGCGCGGCGGGTTTCTTTTTTCCAGGCGTCGAGGGCGGCGATCTCGCCGATGAGCTGGAGGACCCAGGACTGGCAGCCGAAGTACTCCTCGAGGCGGAGGCGGGGCTCCTGCTCGAGGCAGGTGGCGGACTCCTTGCGCGGGGAGAGGAGGTAGGCGTGGTAGCCCTGGAGGCGCGGCGGGCGCTCGAGGGCGGTGGCGGAGATGATGTCGAAGTAGAGGAGGGACGCCGTGAAAAAGCGGAGGGCGGCCTGGTCGGAGGACCAAGGCTTGTGGGATCCGGGGGGGAAGTTGACGCCCTGGAGGAGGGGGATGGCCATCTGCTGCATGGTGACGTCCCAGGCGTCGGTGGTGGGGAGGATCTGGGTGAAGACGATGGTGGCGGCGTCGAGGTGCATCTGCCAGTGGTCGTTTGAGGCGAGGGTGACGTCGAAGACGAGAAGCTGGACGATGGACTCGAGGACGCGGCAGGACTGCTGGAGCTGGGTGGAGGGGTCGCCGGCCTCGTTGATGAGAGCCATGTCGGCGCGGAGCTCCTTGAGGGCGAGGTCGAGCTGGTGCTGGAGGGAGGCGACGGAGCGGATGCGGCAGGGGGTGTGCTCGACCTGGGCGCCGTTGAGGACGACGCCGAAGAAGTGGGAGGAGAGGGAGAGGGCGGTGTGGTAGAGGGCCTTGTTGTGGTTGAGGACGTTGAGGAGCCAGCCGCGGCCGCCCTCGAGGAGGGCGGGCTTGTAGAAGGGGAAGAGGAAGGGGAAGACGTAGTCGAGGTAGATCATGATGAAGCCGAGGTTGGCGTCGTCGGGGAAGGGGGTTGTGGGGTTGAGGTCCGGGGCGAGGACCGGTGCCGGTGAGTGTGCCGGTTGTGAGTGTGGTGCGGCGGCGGCGGGCGGGCTGGAGTGAGTGGATGCGTTCCAGTCCGGGGTGTGTTGCCTGGCGTGGTTCGGAGATGCGCCGGGACCGATCTCGGAGATTGAGGATTTGACGGTTTCCATGTGATACGGGCTGGAGGCGTCGCCGGGGGTGTCGTGGACGGTGGACGGCGAGGTTGAGTTCGTCTCTTTTGATGAGCCCCCGTCGGCGCTGAGGGCAGGGACAGGGGGGATGAGGTCGGGGTCGGAGTCGTCATGACGGTGCTGGTGACCCCCAACCCCCGCGTCGACGTCGAGGGACTGGAGATACTTGCGCTCGCGGCGGTTGTTGGCCTGGACCTTGACCTGCTTCTTGAGGTGGTCGGCCATCTCCTTCTGGCGCTCGCCGCCATCCATCCAGTCGGGCTTCGTCTCCGAGTAGTGGCAGGTGATTTCGAGCTGCGCGCAGCCCTCGCAGACGGGGCGGGCCTCGTCGCACTTCTTGCGGCGCAGGCGGCATGTCCAGCAGCCCTCGGAGGAGCGGATCTTGGCGGAGGAGGACATGCTGTTCTTGAAGCGCGACCGGAGGCCGGTGAGCGACGACATGTGGGATGGGTCCTTGTTGCGGGAGAACATGACGGGCAGCGGTTCGTCGTTGTCGTCGTCTTTTTGGTGGTTAGATGAGGTGGTGGTGTGGATATGTCATCGATGAGAGAGACGAGAGTGAGTGAGACGAGGCGTCGCTATGAGAACCAGCGTCTCTCGAGGCACTGCAAGGCCCCAAATCAAGTGCGTATGGTTGGTCAGGTTGTCGTCAACAACGTCGTCGGACCATGCGGCGGCGGTGGCGGCAGCGTAGGCGCGGCTTGACGGCTGGAAGGGGTTCAGGTCAGCAGCAACTCTGCAGTCCGCAGTTAGGTTCCGCGGCAGTGCAGTCGAGATTGAGCAGCAGCAGCAGGGGCGCATCAAAAGTGCAAACCAACGTGCGGATTTGTAATCCACTTAAAAGCGGCGCCGGCATGTTCCATTCAGCCTTGGCGGGTGGTGGTGGGTGGGTGGTGGTGTCGCTGGTGTGTGGTTGAAAAATTTAAGGTGAAAGGACGGAGGGCGGCCAGGGATGACATGAGATGATACGTACCCCACTTTCCTGCCGCGATCCTTTTGAGAAATTCAGCGACTCCTGCCCCCTTTTTCCTGCTGCTTTACTGAGGTAATACTGGTATTACTGGCTGTGCCTCGATAAGCGACGCGGCAAATCGGCAGGTTTGAGTTTAACATTGATGATCGCCCGTTTCCCACACGGCGTTTGATCCTGAGAATCCTGAGAGGGATGCGCGGTGATCTAAATATGATTTTCGGTCCTTCATATTGAAACCATGCTCATAGCATTTTTTTTAAAAGACCACGAGTGACAGCTTGTCAAACGGTGTCACACTAAGAGTTGTTTACATGAGATGAGAGTGAAGCTGTCAACACACATGAGCCAGCCCATGACTGAGAGCCCGCCCAGAGGACCCCCGCATCCCTGCCACGCTCATGAGACGCGACGCGTAGGCTCCCACTTCATTCATGCTCTGCAGCTGAATGGCGCGGCGTTTCATGAAGCTCTTTTCTCCCTCTCTCATTCGGTGATCCCGACAGCCTTATCAGATCTGCTGCTCTTGGTACCTGACTTGACACCTTCTTTCAGCCCTGTTGATGCAGGGGGCCCCCGACGGGAGCGGTGCTTAAATGAGCCTATTCGAGAGATGGCATCAAGATGGGTGTTTCTTGCTCTAGGCGACGTCGCAGCTTACTTGAAGGTGTTCATATGTGAGCGCCTCATGGGTTGCAGTCGCACCACGCAACCTTGATTCTGTTGACTCCCGGAGCCGACCTCAACTAAGTGTTAAGAAATCAAGTGGTTCGCTACGGGCATGAATTCTTTACTGTCTGGATCTCATGTTGCTTTCATTATCAGTCTGGGCCGGGCTGCGAAGTGTTGTGTTAATAATCAGTCGCATTTGGTGACTGGGTCACATTCAAATTTCCATTGCACAGAGATCATTCCCAACGCAGATCCCGGCGTAGTCTTCTTAGTTGATAGCTGTAAGACGATTCAAACCCTGTGGTCATCACATGCAAGACTTTGAAAAAGTGTGCAGAAATTCGATCACGGGAAGGCCAAACGCTGCTATAAGCCAGCAGTATCGCAAGGAAAATAAGGCATTCTTATCCTTGAAATCAAGTCCTCCTTGTGGAAAATGGAAAAGCTTGAACGGATCGGGACTATCAGTAAAGCTCTATCAATATACAGACCGCAAAATTAGGCCATCAGCATCCAATTTTATTTTGTCTACAAGGAAAAGTAGACCTAACCAGCATTGATGGTTTTCCGATGCCATCAACATATAATTATCTCCTTATATCCGTGAAGTGGGTCCGCCGACTTTCGAGGATTACAAGAACCAACCAACTCTACAACAGATGGTCCATTTGCCCCAGGCCTGAACAAGAAAGGTGTTTTAACCCCGAGCAGTTCCATCACTTGATCTCCAACCCTAGCCGACTCAGTTGCAAGACCAAGTTCCCCTCGATCCGTGATGAAAAGCCTTCGACCGTGGCAGGTGTGAAACAAATGCTCGCTTTGGATTTCACAGCTGATTGGCAACCCATGGAAAATTGTGCTCAGTTTCCTCGGGCGGTTGGTGTTCTTGTCTAGTCCAGGACATAACATTCTGTGTGGATAGTCGCACCCAGCACCAGGTCCACATGAATCATCCAAAAAGTGTCTCACCGATTGCACTGCTTCCTCTGCCACATCTGAATAAACAATTCTTCGGAAAAGAGTCTGTTCAAAGGGTGAAAGTTGCCATCTTCCTGGGGGTTTCCGCAAGTGAGCTGGCTCACACAGGTCCTCCCATTGGTTCAGTGGGAATATGTCGTTGTTCACGTCGCACAACTCTCCCAGGTCTCGAATAGTTCCTACCAAAGCTCCTCGGGCAATAAGGCGGGTCATGGTCTTGCCCCCGGGGGTAGTATGGTCTGCGAAACGCCAAGTGCGCAGTCCCTGCTGATCTCTTGTTATATCCCATAAGGAACTGTCGAATTCTCGACCGCGGAACAGGCCAATACCCCTGGTGCTCCAGTCCGTGGCCCAGGAAGGCAAATTCGGGATTTTGGTGGGATTTATGACATTGCTAAGCATGTACAGACCGGTTTCCTCGATCAGGCGTCTAGACAGCTGAGTGAAAACCTCAGCTGTCGATCGACCATACTCAGCTCGAAGAAGGTCAGGTGCGGGCTCGCCTTCAGAGGGGCTAGCAGTTGGTTCGACAGATTCGGACTCCTGTATTTCCAATTCAACAGGGGTAAGATGGCAAACAGCTTGTCCCTAGCGTCCGAGGCGTCGAAGTCTCTCGTATCTTCAAGCAATCGTAGAAGCCGCTGTAGATATGACGGGCGCCATAGAGGTTGACGTGAGTCAAATCCACCGGATACCAATGACCTCACGGTATATGGCAACGGCTCAGCTTGTCTGGAGTTGTCGAAGATATACCGCAGCTGCCGGAAAGCGTCCCAAGTCACCTGCTTCGCTCCACAAATGACAATTGCTGCCTTCGCAATTCGAATTTCTTGTATAACCCATACGCGTGTGAACCAACGCCGCTGCAAAAAGCAGTCTATCACGTTTTTGTCGGGTCTCTGTTGTTCTCCACCAATATCGGAAGGAGCATGCAGATCCTGCAGCCAATCCATAACGGTGTCGCTGCCATCCTCCTGGTCTTTCTCCCCAAGGAAGACCACCACGCGTGAGGCAGTACGATAAATTCGGGTCATCAAAGTCAACTGATGGTTGCGCTCTGTCACATGGGTCTGATCGATACAAATGGCGTCTATCCAAAGTATCCGGGTTTCCTCGGCCAAGCGTAACCGCCGGAGAGCCGCGACACAGCTCGTCGTAACGTGTAATTGTGTATTTGGGCCCATTGTGGTTGCTGATGACTCGATTTGGATGGGCTCAGTACTTTTAGGGTCACCCCATGCGTAAGAGAGTGCTTCATACGGCGGAGCGCTTGTCAGATCGCAAACAAGAAGTCGGATTATAATGGGGCTGTCTCGCTGACCAGGCTGCAGCTCTAACAGCCGGATTGAGTCACCATCATCATCCAGCTGTAAATCAGCGAAGGGAGAATCTGATGGACGGCTCATGTTGAAAGATGGCGTGGGTGGTAAAGGTAAAGAACAATCCCAGGATAATGGCCCAGAAGGAATGGGGCCCTCATGTAATGAAATAGTCTGAGAGTATCAGGCAGCAACACATGAACTTGACGCCAGTAAAGCTAAAAGAGGCAAAAGGGGGTGGGGCCATTTGATAGGTTGGTTCTGTACTATTGATGGGGTTGGTCCGCAGATACGAGCGCTGAATTAATTGGCACTTGATGTGGCATACAGCTTGGCCATGCAACTGATAGGCCCTTAGTATTCACAGTGAACGTGAATTCTGACACAGCCACAGTTTCGCGTTCTAGAGTGTTCATTCTTGTTTACGATCGCGATTCTGGCAAATTGGGTCTTAAATCCTCTCAACACTGCATTTTCGAGAGACTCTGTGTTGACTGGTATGAGCTACAAATAATCTGCGGCCAGAAGCGATGACGGAGAATGAATGAACGAAGGAGACTGAGAAACTCTTGAGAAAGAAAAGAAACATCGTTGCAGGTTTGTTGACTCTCTGAGGCGCGTTGAAAAAGCACAAGTACGCTGGAAGGAAGAAACATCTTTAGGTAAAGAAGACAATAACATTTTTATGAAAATTTCTGATGTTTTTATAGCAACATGTCTCGTATGGAAGATGATTCATGACACTGGGACTGATGGACACATTACTGACGGGTCTTGAGAAAGAATCTCCAAACACCACAATCTTGTCTGTGGGATGCCTTATGATGCGTTAAGGGGCTGCTTTTATGTATCTGGTTAACTGCAGAACTTATTAAGCTATAAAAAACCAGAGGATCTGAAGTATGACCTTAGCACACAGCGCAAATGGTTCGTTTCTTCTCTGATTTCTTAATCTGTAAAAGACCGGAGTTGCCTAGCGCCAACATGTTCACTGGCAATGAACACTGGAAGCGGTAACGGAAAACCCATTTCAACTCGCGCCCTCAGTTTTTTCTAGGTTTTCGTTCGTCGAGTATGAGCTGTGAATCATTCCAATGTAATGACAGATGACGGACGACATTGTGTGTTGGGCAAATGTAAGACCAACTAACCGCCCCGTCGGAAACTTAGTTTACCCGTGAGTAGATATCTCAGCCGAGGTCGTAATCTGTGCTCTTCAAGAGCCAGAGCGGCGTGCGAGATTCTGGTTTGTTTAAAAAAGTAACCGCCACAGGACGCCTCTTTGAAATATAAAATGAAGGCATCAAGCATTCGGCCGTCAATGCTTCACCGAACTAATCGCGCCGGGTTACTGTAACAATGCAAGGTATTCGTTCCTAGAAAGCATAAAAAGAGCCATACTGCTTACGCAATTTGCGCTTCCCACAAATCGTTTGTTTCTAAGGGGGGGAGTCTTAGATCCTGACACCCAAGGAACGTCATACAGGTTGACCGTTTAAGAAAGCCATGAGACTTCCAAGGTTAACCTCTACCAAGACCGTCCTCGAGAACCAACTGTTGGCTAGAGCCATTGTCGTCGCTTGATTATTGTATTTGTGAAACGTAGAAGGAAATAAGAGGGTGAAGAACTGCATTGGGAACATGTTTTCGCACCCATCTCATGAAACCTTCTCTTACGTTTTCCTGGTGACAGTGATCGAATCTCATACTATCATTGCACCCCATGACCAGCAGTAATCGGCCTTCTCAGATTGGCATCGGAATTCACTCCTTGTAGCCCGTTTTATAATTCATAGATGGAGCCAGGAACATGATGCTGGTCGACTCTGCCACATACAAATATTGCATAGCTAGCTTTTGTTAAGCCACAAGTAGTGTCCCACACTCATCAATCTGTTCAGCTGACCTATGAACAAGTCCTTCCAAGTCTTTGCATGAATAAGGAAGACTGCAGGACGGTACATATCAAGCTTGATCATGAGGGACATGCGGTTACTTCTGGCCTCAAGTACCCGAGAATACATTTGGAATAAGCTGGGGGGCTTGACCGAGGACGATCGCCGTTTATGACTGACGAGGTTTCCGACACATCTTCAAGGTATGAATAATGTGTGTCTCAGTCCCTTGCGGAGTGAACTTCCTACCACCAGGAAAATGGAGCTGAAGCTGAAGGATTGGCGCTTGGGCAGCCTCAAATCAACCACACTCCATATGTTTTATTGCTCCTCGAAGAATGGCGTTGCAGCAGGCTTGTCATTGGAAAGCGACACCTCGTACCTTACTTCAGTGACATATAAGAATTACCTATTTCAAGTACCTCAACAATGCGGTAACGATCCCACTGCCAAAATGCGTGGATAGCATCCATCTCTGTCTCTCAAAACATGGCTGTACAAAAGGCTAGGGTTTGTACTGGCCCACCTGAGGCGCGATGCCATCATAGTTTGCTTGGCTCGGGAGAGCTTCGAAGATGCAGTCGGAACGACTTGCGTTTATTCGTATACTGAATATAATGGTAGAAACAGCACAAGACAGAGAGGCGTCACAAGATCGAAGGGAATAAGAAATGAACTCGCCCGCTGCGCAGAACCTAGCCGTGACAATGCCTTCAAACCCATAAGCTTCATAAGATTGTAGGGCATGTCGGCCTCGACGACCAGACCATGGTGAAATTCGGTGCAAATCGGACGCCAGGCCTTGTGTCCCAATTTATATTTGCCCGTGTCTGCTCGGCATCGTCTCAATCATTAGCCCAGAGTTATCTGTATATAAGAAATTCTTTGACGTGAGAGATGACGAGTGACCAAATAGTAGACACGTCCCAAATGGACAGGCTGGAGCTAGTTAAATCGGTTTTGACGGAGAAGACGACGGCCATCTCACACCCCACGACACCCGGGAAACGGAATCTTCACTTCCCTTCTTAAGACTTTCATTAATTCGCCGTCATACTTCGTCTTCAGAAGCAAAGTATTCGTTCCGTATGAGTGACCGCCAACGGCCCAATATCGTTCGTGGCCTGTCAATCATCGGTAATTGCGACACGGCATCAGGACAAGCTTTGTTCTCAATGGAATGCCTCTGCTGGGTCACCAGGAAAGAGACACAAAAGAATCGAGACCTCGATTGTCTTCACAGAGATGAGATACCGCGATGCATTCTCTTTAATACCTTCCACACCTCGCAAAACAGACGACGTAGCGGAAGAAAGTTATGAAGTCATAAACATCCATTGGCAACCCGCCGGCTACAAATATGAGTACAGGCCAGAGAAGAGTTTGATTTGGCAAGGCGAGTCGGATTTGAATCCCGCTGTAGTGAAGGTGTGCTCGGTGCAAGATTGCGTACTTGGAGCAAGTCCTTGTCCCCATGATGCCTATGCAGCGAGCACGCCAACCACTGACAGATGAGTTGCAAAATTGCATGGCCGTTATTTCAGATGGCTTGCTTGTGTTACTTACGATTAAGATGAGAATGGAAGAGAAAGACCGCAGGGAACTACATAAACCATACTAAAGGAGTTGAACGTCGCCCCCGGCACACATTTTTCCATCACTTGACACTCGCATTTGAGAAATTTCAGCAAGCTGAACCTTGAGGAGTAAAGCTACCACCAACCCATTTGCTTATGAGAGCTGAAAGGAGGAAAACAGAAAGGCCTTTTATATATGCATTGATAGTCCCACCTCATCACTGTCACGACTGAAACTTGATCACAGACTACTCCGATGATAGCTTCGTCGGGTCTCGCTAGATAAGGTATTGACAGTATTGACAGGAAAAGAGCACAGCCGGGGATGTAAACTCAATCATGCAAATCGATGGCAAAGTTCATCGGAACGGTTCACAAGGCTAGACTAGCCCGAAAACGCAATCGAAGCAACGTTTTGATTAAACTGTATAGTCTACCCATCTGTCTTCTCTCTGTATAGACGCATTATGCAAAAGCGCCCACGATAGCCATGAGCGAAGCACCGCCAATGACGGCCAGGTACGCATTAAGTCTCTTCCTGCCGTTGAGTATCTTGTAACTCTTTTCTGAAAGAAAGTCCTCTGCCAAGAGCTGCACCAGCCCGGCGAATAACAGCAAACCGGCCGAAATGGCGTTCATGAAACCCACCATGAGCAAGCCCGTCTGGCTCATTGGGTCGTACAAGTTATGAACAATCAATCCAATGAGCTGTCCAAGCGGTGTTGTGCCTCCGAAAGCAAGAACCATGAGCCAAGGTCGCATTGAGGACCGAGGGAGCTGGATGGCGGCGATACGGCTACCGAGGGCGAGACCCTCGAATGTCTGGTGGAAGCTGATTGCGATGAGGAAGACGATGAACGTCGGGCCTGTGGCGACGGAGATGGCCATGCCAATGAAGACACTGTGGAAGAGAATGCCGCCTTCGAGGAGCAGACATTGTCGGAGCAGCCGGCTTTGCTCCTCTTCGGTGACGACTTGTGGTGCGCCTGGGGTGACCGTGATCTTGGGACGGTCGTCCGAGCTTCTACGCCTGGGCCCCTCGGCAGTCGCGGGATCGAGTTCGTCGATGTCGAGGTCGATGTCGGATGCGTCGTCGTCGAAGCTGTCGCGTTCGTTTGCGAGCCGGGAATTCGCTTTTGCCTTTGTCGGCGTGGAGCTCGGGAGAGGCGAGGCGCCGGCCATCAGCCCCTGTGTCGACTCCATATTATCGAGATTGATGTCGGACGGACGATGCGAGCCGCCTCTACGTGTGGCTAAACTGCTAGCCGCGGGCCTACCTCCACCCGATGCGCCTTCGTTGTCCTCCTCGTCCCAGTACTCGTACTCGTGCGAATGTGAATGGGAATGGCCAGCTCCACGGGTGGCCAAGTACGACTCGAGGGCCACGACAGACAAGGCGGCAATCATGGCTACCAGACCGGCCGTCTGCGGGTAGCCTTTGTTGAAGATGTCGGGAAGGCATGGGTCGGTTAGGGAGGTGAATGCTGTTGGAAGAAGATGTACGAAGGATGTCGCGAGCAGGACGCCGGTTCCGAAGTGCTGGCAGTAGAAGATGATTCTGCTCTGAGGTCGGCCTTTCGATGTTCGCCGGGGGAGGAGAGGAATGCCGCATGCTGGTGCAACGAGGTCAGCTGGTGCTCCCTAGATCTTGGCAACCTTGAGGGCCACGTTGATCGAGAATCCCAAGACAGGGGCCCTCGTTTGTAGGCCCCCAAAGTCGCAATTCATGACTGCCACTGGCAAGAGCTACTCACATATTGTGCTCAATGCCAGGATCAATATCAGGGCACCGATATGTAGCGGCGTATCGTAGGACTCCTTCTTGGAAGAGCCGCATTGCGGCTTCGTCGCATTGGCGCCGGCAACGACTTCGGCGCTCGTCATCGCACCGCCATGTCGTTTCGAAAGCTCCGCGAGCAAGAATTCGGTCGGTATCGAGGCCCACGAGGCGGCGTCTGTCAATCGGGAAAAAGCAAGTCAGCACGACACGGGTGTCCCGGAGCTCGAGTTCAACACGTGGAAGCAGTCCAGCTGTCCGACGGCCACGAGCAAAAAAAAACGCACCTCTCGCCCAAGCTCCGGTAGCTCCTGTATCACCCATTCTGGACGGTCGTCGATGGTGATGTCCAGCTCAATCTCATGGCTAACTCTGCATGACGGGGATGCAGACGGTAGGAGGGCGGGTACTCCAAGTGAACAGAGTACAAACAAAAGGGAGACGGAAGACGGATCGTGCTTCGTCTTCGTCCCAAGTCTAAGGTGTCCCGCCGGGTTTGGTGCTGGTTCAGGATGTGGATGCGGCCCCCAATTTGGTGGTGGACGAGGGATGCGGGACCCGAGGGGAACGGCAGCAGCGGCCAGCAGTTCCATTGTCAGCAGCTTCCGGTCCACTGTGCCCTGATTCCCCCTATGAAAACCTGCGCATTTAAGAATTGGGGGGCGGCTTGGCCCCTGGAAATTGGGAACGACCGGGGAGCACAGGGGCAGCCGCAATCTGCACTTGGAGTGCCTTCCCTGCGCCGGCGACGCACCCCGTACGTAATCGCGTCGGGAAGCGAGGGGACCATGTCTTATCAGAAGGGAACCTTATGTCAGCAACCAGCAGGCGAGCTGCGATAAGATAAGAGCTGTCTGATGATGAAACAGACAGGGGCCAGCCGCTGCGCCTCGGCTGGATGACTAACCGATATCGATATCGCGATATCGGTCGTCTATCGCAACAGCTCCAGCCCAGCTCGCCCCAGCTCCGGGATGGTGTCCGTGTGACCACCTGCCTGTCTCTGACCCGTCTCTCTCGCTTCTGTGTTGACCTCTGTGACACATCCCTCCGTCACAGCTCCCAACCTCGTCTCAACATCATCTCTGCATCTCAAGGTTTTGTCCGTGAACAGAGTGCTACACAATGGCGGGCGCACGACGACTTCAATTGGCCGGTTTGGCCCTGCTTGGTGGCGCTGCCGCCCTGCATATGCAGGACCAACAGGTACTTGCCCAGCAAGCGCCGCTGATTGCCGACGACACGCCTGTTGCCTCGACATCGCCGTCGACATCTTCATCCAAGAGACCTCTGGTCGAGACCGAGGCTCTGCAGGACACCATCTCCTCCGATAACCTCCTCGCGCGCGCAAAGGAGCTGTACGAAATCGCAAAGCTGGGAGAGGAGGAGTACAACCACCCCACGCGCGTCATTGGCAGCGATGGTACGCCATGCCCCCGCCGTCCCACGTTCCACTCTTCTCTTGCTCACGATACATAGGTCACCTCGGAACGTTGGACTACATCAACTTCAACCTCCAGAAGCTAGGCGACTACTACAAGGTCTGGAATCAGACCTTCCCCGCCGTCTCGGGCAATGTCTTCGAGTCCCGTCTTGTCATTGGTGACCAGATCCCCAAGTCCGCGTCGCCCTTTGCCCTGACGCCGCCGACCAAGAACAAGGAACCTGTCCACGGCGACCTGGTTCTCGTCAAGAACGAAGGCTGCGATGAGTCCGACTACCCTGCCGAGGTCGACGGCAACATTGCCTTGATTCTCCGTGGCACGTGCCCCTTTGGCACCAAGAGCGAGAACGCCGGCAAGGCTGGTGCGATTGCTGCCATCGTCTACAACTACGAGAGCGAGACCGTCCACGGAACGCTTGGTACCCCCTCTCCTGACCACGTCGCCACCTTCGGCTTGGGTCTTGATGATGCGCAGCCCATCATCGACAAGCTCAAGAAAGGCGACAAGGTTGATGCCATCGCCTACATTGACGCTGTCGTCAACACCATTCAGACCACCAACATCCTGGCTCAGACCACTGAGGGCGACCCTGACAACTGCGTCATGCTCGGCGGCCACAGCGACAGTGTTACCGAGGGCCCTGGCATCAATGACGACGGCTCTGGCAGTCTGACTCTGCTGGAAATTGCCACTCAACTCACCAAGTTCAGCGTCAACAACTGCGTTCGCTTTGCCTGGTGGGCCGCTGAGGAGGAGGGCCTTCTCGGCTCCGACTACTACGTCTCTGTCCTCAGCCCCGAGGAGAACCAGAAGATTCGCCTGTTCATGGACTACGACATGCTCGCCAGCCCCAACTACGCCTACCAGGTCTACAACGCCACCAACGCCGTCAACCCCACCGGCTCCGAGGAGCTCCGCGACTTGTACGTTGACTGGTACAAGTCACACGACCTTCCCTACACCTTCATTCCTTTTGATGGCCGAAGCGACTACGATGCGTTTATTCGCAACGGTATCCCTGGTGGAGGTATTGCAACAGGTGCTGAGGGCATCAAGACGAAGGAGGAGGCCAAGCAGTTCGGCGGCAAGGCTGGTGACTGGTACGATCCTTGCTACCACCAGCTTTGCGATGATGTCGGCAACGTGAACTTGACTGCTTGGGAGATCAACACCAAGGTAAGATGATCTCGGCTGGTGACAAATTTGTTTTGAGACTAACTTCTCATCAGTTGGTTGCGCACTCTGTCGCCTCGTACGCCGTTTCGTTCAAGGGCTTTCCCGAGCGTACGGATGCCGTCGTCGCCTCCGCCTATCCCAAGGAAGTCAAGTACCACGGCAGCAAGCTCTTCCAGTAGTCTGCTTCAAACACACCTTCAGGTACCTTGATTGTTGGATGGGATTGCCTCATTATGGGAGATTGGTATACTTCTCTGGTCAATAGGACTCTCTTGGAGTTTCTCATGGGCATGCCGAATTCTGTCGGCCAAGGCAACGGACGACACATAACGGAGCATCGCGTAATTGATTGCATTTTATAAGAGACATTGACTCGCTGATTTCTATTTGGCCATCATCGATACTAGTCACGTTCTCCGGCGGTCCCTTTCTGGACATGATCCGATGCCTGACCCCAATACCCTACAACAGGTTGCGAAGATGACGGCTCCGCGAGCCTCTCGCCTGGTTCTCGCGGTAGTCAGCATCAGCTTCGAGGGCGCTTGACTAAAGAATTCAATTGTACTCCATCCCAAAACCATACAAACGCCTCCATAACCCATTTTTCCAACCATGCAAAACCTTTTCACGACAACTAATCTTGAAACCCAAAGTCTACGAAATCCACAACCTCCTCAACACCAACTCCAACGTGGCATTCTTCGCCCCAAAGTCGCCCTCCAACCTCCTCAACTCCGCGATCAAGTCCTCTTGCATCCCCTGCAACAGCTCCCTTGTGGACTCCAGCGCGCCGCACTTCTCCATCTCCCTCACGATGTACTGCTTCATCTCCATCGCCATCGGGCCGGGCTGCTTGTGCTTGAGCACGCCCATGATCTCGGGGCGCGTGCGCGCGCGCTGCAGCGTAAGGATGATGGGCAGCGAGATCTTGCCCTCGTCGAGGTCCTCGGCGAAGCCCTTCTGCTTGGCGTAGGCGTCTGAGACGAGGTTCTGGTAGTCGTCGCGGATTTGGAAGAAGAGGCTTAGTTGGCGGACAAACGGGCGCGGGTCGAGGTCGAGGACGCTGGGTGGGGTGTTAGTGGGTGCTTGTGGAGGCGAGAGGGGAGGAGGGCAAGGGGGAATTACTCGGTTCTTGTTGATTCTGCTTGGAGGAGTCTGACGCAGAGACGGAATAGGCCGCCGGTTTCTGTGGTGTTCGGTCAGGATACCTGGGTGTGTTTTGTGGTGGCGGAGGGCGACTTACTGTTGTCGATCATCTCCGTGTAGTCCTCCGTCGAGGGGCAGTCGACGTGGTACTTCCAGTGCAGGTCATCTGCCTGTCCGACGAAAAGACTTTCCAGCTCCTCTGTTGTCTTCGTGTTAGTTGTTGATACTTCTCAACACTCCGACGGGGCTGGACGTACCAATAAGAATAGCAGTCTTCAACGGGCTGCGCAGCTTCTGCAGCTCGGCGAGTACCATGACGAAGATGTGGTTCGCCGCGTTGATGCACTGGGCTGTTCCGAAGATCATGTGCGCCGCGGGGCTGCCTCTCCTCAGCGTAGAGTCGTCCTCGATGTCGTCCAAACTGGATGATTACAATGTCAGCGTTTTTCTGTTTTTGAATGGGAGGGTTTGTTTCCATACATCAGAGATGAGTCGTGGAGCATGCTGATGATGGTCTTGATGGTGCGCAGCGAGTCTTCGGGCACCTCGAGCCACCAGTTTAGCGCGTCGATGAAGGTGTCGCGGACGCCTTTGGAGGGGAGTGTGGCGAGGTACTTGATTGGGGCGATGACGGCCTGTTTGGTGAAAGATGGGTTAGTTGTTTATTCTTAGCCTTTCCGATATCTTCAGAGGGGTCAACTCACGTGGTCGGGAGCAGCCTCCAGTCGGGACGCGTAGGTGGTGAGTCCAGGTCCTTCCGGAAGCAGGGTGTCGATCTTCTTCTTGGACTTCTGGGAGATATCCGACATGTCCCGGACACCGTCTGCCTCGTCTTCGCATACTCCCTTAACGTCGGCGATATGCTCCTCCTCATCTTCACAGCTGCAGAACGTCGTCGACGGCGGGGTCGAAATAGCCTGGTCAACCGAGCCCGGAGACGCATCCGACGAGGAGAACTCGTCCTCAACCTCAGTAGTCGGCAAGGACTCCACACTCTCAGACACAACCTTCTCCCCACCGGCGCCCTCGCCGTCAGCCACATACCTAAACGCTCCGTCCACAAACTCAACCTCCGGCTGCCGCAGGTCCGCCTTGGACGGGTACCGCCTGGTATACACGCTCCACAGCTCCGAGCCGCAGACCGCGCGCTGCGCGTTCTCGACGTAGAGCTCCTGGTTCTCGGGCAGCCGGCCGCCCTCCTGCGCGCGCAGCGCGTCGAGCTGGCGGAGATGCTCGGCCTCGAGCTCGGCCTGCTTGGCGTACAGGATGCGGAAGGCCTCGGGCTCGGAGTAGCCGCCGTGGCGCATGAGGACCGCCACGGCGTTGAAGGGGAGTTCGGAGCTTGGGGTCTCGAGGTGGCATTTGATTTCCTTTGGCCAGCTGTAGAGGTCGTTGACGACAGTGATGGCGAAGTTGGCGAGGTCGACTACCGGGCGGAGCTTGGCTTTGTCGGAGGGGGAGATGCGGAGGCCCATGCCGAAGCAGACCATTTCAGCGGTGACGCTAGAAAGTGTAAGTTAGTAACATGATTCTTGGTGGTAGTACCGGTGAAGGTAGGGTTGCTTACTCAAGACCTGAGTTGACCTTCCGCACGGGCAAGTACTCATTCAAGGTCCTGAGGTTGTCTGGAGCAAAAGTGGCGACATCAAGGCCCTGGCTGTAGGACGACATGATGTCCATCGCAAGTTGCTGATCCAGCATGATCAGCTCAAGGACAAGAGCAGCCTGCATCTGTTTTGGCTTGAAGTCTTTATCAGAACTGCCCGAGCTCTGGGTCTTGCTGCCAGGCGCTGAGGCGTCTTGCAGCGCATCTTGGATATCATTATTGACTTTCTCAATCTGTCAAGAAACTCCCCGTTAGTTTCCAGTATTCAAGGCAGCTCCTGCCCTGGCCTCGGAGTATCTCTCACCTCGTCTCTCTTTGCAATATCATAATAATCATCATTCAGAATAGTGAAATCCGCAAATCGTGTGATGGCCGGCAATCGCTCCGGAAGACAGTTCGCCATGGCCAGCGCCATTGGGTGAACCAGCCCGAGCCCTGGAATATCTGCCAGAGTCTTGGACTCGAGCTGCGTTGACATGGCGTCGTTGTAGAAGGTCTCCATCCCCTTTGACGGCTCTACGCAGATTTGGTAGTTGCCGTGCACATGAGGCCGGAATTTTGACCGCAGCCCCGACGAGGCGACGATGTCGTCGGGAACTGGTTGTGCGAAGGTAGGCATAGTGTGTGTGCGTGGGTGTGCGTTGAGCGCAAGATGGCGATGTGCGGCGGTTTGTGGAATATCCAAATGTAGGTCAAATCACCGTGTAAGTCAAACAAAGTCCGATGTTGAAAAGTCCAGGTAAGGTTAATTGCCGTGTAAGTGTGGTACGATGACGCGCGCCGCTAATGCTGGGGAGGACTGGTGCTCGCGTCTTTGTGGTGTGTTTTTCTACACGTATAAGAGTTACCACCACTGGAGACGGCATGAGCTTCACGGCGATGAATGCCATTTCTTGTTATCTGAGGGTATTCTAGGTGACGATCAGATAGAAACCCTTTCGAGTCAGCATCCCCGGACCATGGCGGGGTCACGTAAGTCGCATCCCAAGGGTGTGCATCACAACGGCCTGGGTTCTTGCGGGCGCGCCCACGATTATCAAAGGCCTCACCGGATTGGACCTGAGATGTATATTAAACCAAGCAAGGGTGTTGCCTCGCGAGTCGGAGTCGCAATCCGAGGGGCACGGCTTCCCCCACTCCCCCTCGGACGTTGCGAAAACAACATACTAGACAATCCCGGCACGTAACACACACACACTGTCAAGAACTGTCTAGCCCTAGTAAACGCCGCCCCGCGCCGTGCCCGCACCGTGCCCGTGCCGAGCCCGCGCCCAGGCCGAGAGGATCTTGCTCTCGATAGCGACGGCGGACATGACTCGGCGGGTAAACAACGACTCTTGCGATGCCCACTTCACTCTGCCGCGCGCGCTCGGGATGGCTGCCGCGATGCTAGCACCGTTCAAACGCCAATATGTCTCGTTATGGGGAAAATGCCGGAGTACGCGAGGCTGCATGTCTGAATGGAAACAGGGGCACGGGAATCTTTTCCTCTTTGCCATTTAAACTTTCTGATCGAAAAAAGAACGGCTTCATGATGTCAAAGCTGTGAGAGAGCCCCCTGCTTGTGGTTGATTCTCTCAAGGGTGTATGACTAGCGCGGAGATCAGCTTTTCTCCCGTCTTTCTCTGCTCTTGGCAAACGCATGCAGTTGTTGTGTTTCGTAGGATATCCGCCGACATCCCCATCCACGGCTGCCGTCGACAGAGGTGGCTCCCAACCAGCAACATTCACTCTTCTTGTGTCAGTCTCTCTGAACATCCAACTCAATGTCGATCCTCAAGCGGCTGTATGTTGCGGGCTTCGACGCCGAAGCACTCCGCAATGACGGCTTGTTGCCCTACTTGGCCGCTGTCTCTCTGATGCTCATCGCCTACATGGCGATGGGAGAGAAGCCAGCCGGCAAGGGTGGTTTCCCCATCGCGAATCCCATACGACCTTTCGAGTTCGTCACTCTGTTTCGACTAGCTGCCTTCATCAAGGCGCCCAGAAAGCACTTTGCTTCGTATGCGGAAAAGTATCATGACACGCCGTACTGGCTGAACATGGAGTTGGGCAAGGCGCTCATTGTGCCGTCTTCTATGATAAGCGAGATCCGTGTCAACCCTGTGATGAGTAGTCTGAAAGCCATCCAAGAGGTATGTTGTCAGCATGGAAAGTGTGAACTCATGTTAATTTATATCAAGGTCCAAAATGGTTCTTTGAAAGGGTTCGAGCCAATCGGCGATGTTCTTGACCAGGATATGTTGAAGTTGGTCAAGGACCATCTGACGACCAAGAATCTGGGTATGTGAATGATCCGGCTTTGAAAAGGCGCTCAATACTTTGGGGCTTTGTCGGCTTACAGTCAAAATTCAGGTAAAATGATTCCCGCCATCTCGGAAGAAGTTTCAGACTCCCTCTCGGAGGTGTATTCAGACAGCTATGGTGAGTTTCAAACTTGTCCCGTTTGCTCAAAGTGCATTGTTGAAGCTAACGTCAGCAGAATGGAAGGACTTCAAACTCGGCGCACCCATCGTTAGCCTAGTAGCCAAAACATCTTCAAGAGTCTTTGGAGGCAAGACCTTTTGCCGCAGCGAAGAGTGGCTCGGGGCCATGGCCAAGTACACAAAGCACTTCCTCATCGCCAGTATCACATTGCGCTTCTTCCCCACGTGGAGCAAACGCTTCGTGCAGTGGATCCTCCCTCCCTGTTGGCTTTTGAGATACGACCTCGTCAGATGCCGCCGGGTCCTGAAGCCAATCATGGACCAGCGCGCGCGCGAGGTTGAGCGCGCAAAAGAGAGCGGCCTCGAGCCGGAGTATGCTTTCGATCAGGCGTTGGCTACGCTCAGCAGAAAGATTGACATGGCGACAGCTCAGATCAGTTTGGCGATGGTAGCTATACATACTACCGCGGATCTACTTGAGAAGACACTGCTTGCTCTATCGGAGCACGAAGAGCTTATTGACCTGCTCCGTCAGGAGATTGTCTCTGTGTTGAGTGTCCACGGTCTCAGCAACGCAGGGCTGGCTCAACTCGACTTGATGGACAGTGTTCTGAAGGAAGTGCAGCGGATCAACCCGGTTGCCAACTGTCAGTAATCGCGTTTCCATTCTCCTCAAGCAACATAACTGACCATTTGTAGGCTTTCTCAATCGCATTGCTGTGGAAGATTTCCGACTCGCTAACGGAATGCTGATCCCGCAAGGGACGCTTCTTGGAGTGGGTCCGACTCACATGTGGGACAACTCCTTCTACGAGGACGGCGAGAAGTTTGACGGTCTCCGATTCCACCGTATGCGCCAAAACCCGGAGCTGAAGCAGCAATCGTACTTGGTTTCCACCAGCCCCAACCAGCTCGGCTTTGGTCACGGCTCTCATGCCTGCCCTGGAAGGTTCTTCGCCGCGAATGAGGTCAAGATTATCCTGTGCCACTTCCTTCTGAAGTATGAGTGGAGGTTTCCGGTCGAGGGTCCTCATGTGGTTAACCTTGGCGTGCTGAATGCAGCAAGTCCGTGGACAAAGATTCAGATCCGCAGGAGGAAGGAGGAGATGGATATTGGGGAGCTCATTGTACCTTATTAGTCAGATTTTACCTCTGCTCAAACTTGTCTCACTCTTACATCACTTTTGCGGTTAGTAAATGAATGCGAAAGCTTCAAAGACGATATCAGAAAGACCAAGGCCCTGGTACGTTGTTGCTACGAAATGCTGTAGTACATAAGACAGATTACAAATTCCGCTGGATTCCGGGAAGAAGAAAAACACAAGAAATTTCACAATTAGCAAACGTAGTGGAATTATTGAAGCAACCTAGAAATCGGATCACTTTGAACGGCTTATGAATATTGTAGACCCTAAACATGGACAGCTAAATGACCTAAGCAAGTATGCTCAAGTTGTCCTGTTATGCTCTTTGTCTGAGTCGAATGTTGAGTGGACCTCGATCCCACAGGAGGTAATTCTTCTGCCGCCCTAGCCAGTTCTGACCAGACACGTCATCAAGTTCCAGATCGAATCTCCAAACCAATCTAGCAATGATGATGCAGAGCTCGGCATAGGCGAGACTTTGCGCAATATTGGTCAGTATCGTCTATCAAGAGGTGTGTGGCACAAGGGTTCAAAGAGGTCAAACGTACTGTCTCCCGATGCAGTCGCGAGGACCAAATGAGAAGGGCTGAAACGCTTCTCTTTTGTCGCTGAGATCGATCTTGTCATTTGACCATCTCTCAGGGATGAACGACTCAGGCTCAGAGAAATTCTTCGCGTGGTGGTACATGGCGTACTGCCATATCGACACAATAGTCTTTGAGGGGTTCGCGTTAGTTAATTCACGAACAATACTTTGTAAGGCAAGAATAGGACAACCAAGACGTGATAACTTACTCCTGCGGGGATATGGTGACCCAGAACGACGTCTCCCTCCTCTCCTATGCGACGTGGCATCCCTGAGGCACCCGGCGGATACATTCTCAGGGATTCATCAATGACGGCTCTGAGGTACTCAAGGCTTTTGGTACTTGAGATAGTGATCTCCTTTTCTTCTTTGAAAGCGCTCCGTACTTCTTGAGTCAGTCTCGCCATGACATCGGCGTTTGCTGCCAGAAGGTACGTGGTGCCTGCTAGAGCCGTGGCAGTTGTGTCATAACCCGCCATTGTCAAGATCTGGGCATTCGCTTGGATATCCTGCAAGCTCAAAGGTTGCTGATAACATACACGGTAAGCCTTTGATTGACACCCGACCGAAGTAAGCAGAGTACTCACTTTAGCTTCAAGCCCAGACGTAGGCTCTTTCATGGCTTGTATAAGATCAGGTCGATCCGCCTCATCGAGCCGCCTTTCAACAATGTCGTTTGTGAGCTGCACCATGTTCTCGTGTTTTTGAAGAACAGACTTGGGGGCCATCGCCATGAGAACGCTGAAGATGAGTTGAAACTGCTTCAAAGCGGTAGCAAGAGCAATCGCGGGCAGTGCGTCCAAAAAGAATTGAGCCCAAGGGTGGTATTTTCGTGTATGAAGACAATGAAAAGAATCGCCAAAGCCCAAATCTGTGATGATATCCAAAGCCACGAAGTCGAACAACTTGTTCATGTCAATTGGCGCTCGGGGCCCGTGTGATTGTTCATGCTCAGCCAAAATGTTGAACCTGCAGCGGGGCATCGTCCATCAGCAACTTGAACCTCGAAGTAGCACCTTGCGATTACCTCATCTGAGGCTGAAAGGGATGAAACTCACAGTTGATCGACATGAGACTTGATCAGACCTTCTTGGTCGAGCACCGCTGAGTTAGTGAAGCCGCGGCTCAGGATTCGCCGTAATTGGGTATGTCTATCCTTTGGTGCGCCGAGGATGCTGTCCTTGGCCTCGGCATAATGCACGTGATCTTTGCTGATTTCGCCCCTTGTTGTTTTCCGGCGCCCGTAAATCTCTTTCCAGGCGTCTGGTGAGCAGAAGACCAGCTCGTCCGGAGCCACTCGCACAATGTCGCCGTATTTTTCGTGCAGTTGCAAGATCTTCTGGTGCCCCTGACCCGTGGTACAAGTGACTGCAAATGGTATGCGCGATGCCGCCCAAAATCTCGGCCCAGGGAATTTGCGCAGAGGATGAAGGAGCAAGTTATACGAGATCCTCCAAAGTGTGTACAGTACACTCTGCAGCATGTCAGACCAACCATCACTGCACGTTTATGGGAATTTCTTCATCACTTACAACGCAAAATAGCAGCGTGAACATTCTCCTCACACTATCAGACTCTAGTCCATTGGGGAGCCTAGACGAGCTCGAAAGTAGTGACGAGGCCATTCTTGGCGATAAGTTCAAGAACCACTGAGAGGAACGCACGTGGAGGATCTGACAAACACGCCAGCAAACATTCGAGGCTTTGAGCTTGAAGCGGGCCTTCGTTGCAGCCGATAAGAGGTTGCGCGAACATGTTCCCAAACAGCATAGCAACGAAACTCCTCAAAATGATACCCTGCAGGCAAGGGTGTCACTGGAACTCGCGCCGGGGTCGTGTCCAGGGTATCCCGAGTCATTGGCTCGGCTTCTTTCCCGGTAATGCCAATGCTCATGTTCCTCTTGCCGTGCTACATCTTGATCTGCACCTGCAGCCACGAGTCGTGTTCATCCTCACAGCCTTATGCTCATCTTTGGGGGCTACGGACTTTACGCCGATCACAACTCATTTTCATTTTCGGCCAGTCCGACTTCAGTTCCGTCCTTGGCCAAGTCACGCACGCGAGATCTTTCGGGCCTTTTCAAATAGCCTCCAGTTTCATACTGTTACTACTACTACTACACCGTACACCGCCGAATCTCAATTTTGGCTGAAGGGTCTGAGTCGAGATTCACGCCGAGCACCCGAATCTTTGGCTCTTGGCCCTTTATCACTCTCCACTCGTACCCCAGGATTAGCTGAGTCAAGATCACTTTGATCTCGGCCGCGGCGAGAAACCTGCCCGGGCATGCGTGATTGCCGTGTCCGAACCCCAGGTGGTTAATGCTGGTCGTTACGAGCTGGGCAACGTTTTCCTTCCCGGGCGTCTGTCGCATCTTCAGGAACCGGTCCCCGATGAAGGTGTGCGGCTCAGGGTAGATGCTCGAGTCCCAGTGACGCTCTGCTGAGACGCCAATGACAGTGCCTTCTGGCAATATCACGCCATCTGGAAGAGTCATCTCCTCGGTGACTTCGCGGGGCATGGCGACTGTTCAACGACATGACTTGTCAGCATCACTCCATTGAAGACTACGTGAGCTTGTCCGCATGCGACTTACCAGTGAGAATGGGCTTGATTCTCATGCTTTCCTTGATGACGCTGTCAAGTAGCTTCAAATTGTAGAGGGACGTCTTTGACCATCCCGATTCCCCAATCACTTCCTTTGCTTCGTCTCTCAGGCGTTGGACCATCTCAGGATCACCGGCCAGATCGTATACCACTTGAGAAAGAAGATCGGTCGTGTTGTGCACGGAGGCAATGGAAAGGCCAAGCTGAAGATCCGCGCGATCAAACTTGCGACCATTCGAATACGTGTCCGACCACTCGATACTGTCGTTGTACTCTGTGGGAGTTTCGCCGTTCGCAACGGCTGCCGCTTTCTCTTGTTTTCGCTTCTCAATGACAGGGCGGATCAGACTTCGGGCCTGCTCCACTTGGGAACGAAGCTTGCGGCAAGGGGGCAGAAACCAGTGAACAAAGGGTCTCATGAATGCTGGGAACATTCTCAGACTCAGAGCTGCCAGGAAGCCGGTCATGATGTGACTGACGGCAATGTTGAGCCACGCCGGGTCACGGCACAGCTCTTCACCGAGGAAAACGCGCCCAGAGACACGAGCGACAAGCAGATTCAGACGCTGCTTGATTGGAACTTTCTGCCATTCTGTATAAGTGTTAGTCCACTGTTCTAATCCAACGAAGTTCTGCATCTAATGGATTGTTCTTACCGTCGCTGTGAGGTATCTGTAAAATATCTTCAATGGCCATCTCGGACTCAGCCGGCAGAGGCTCTATAACACTCGCTAGAGACTGGTAAGCTAACTTTCTTAAAGTCTCATATCTTTGTACATACCAAGCTCCCTTGTCAACTTGTATTTGCACATATCCAAGACGACGGGCAGGTCGTTCAGACCGCTTGCAAAACCCTCAAACCCGGGGATTTCATGAGAAACAAACTGAAACAACTTTTAGAACATAATCATCAAGAAGTACAGAGAGTAGAAGATACCTGGGCCACGACCTTCCCAAAGTCCAGTCTCTTGTCATTTCTGATATCCTCTGCGTAGGGTGGAGGCAAGACGGTAAGTGTTCTTCCAGGACCAACGATGCGGAAGGGTTTGCCATTGGCTTGCTTAATTGCGCGCCCAAGAGCCTTTCTGCCATCGAGATAAAAGCTGAATTTGGGCTTGAGGTTGAACACGTCCCACCATTTCCCCTGGTCAAGTATGGGAAGACTGGTGACTGAGACTTTGCCAGCTCTTCTGCGCCGTTCGACGACTGCTTTGTAACTGAAGTAAAATAAGATAGTCGCAAGTATGTACCCGTACAACGACGTGTTGGACGCCATCGTTGAAGATGATTCGATATTTTCCTTCCAGTCACTGGCTCAGAAAGTAAGAGGCGACCACTGCAATGAAATTCAGGGCGGAGTTGTGATCGAATGCCATGAATGACCCCTACTAGTACTCGATTTAGGCCGCTTCAAGGGTCCTAGCAGTCGAAGCGCTCCAACAAGTGTTCACCGGTGGCGCCCCACCTCGCGGTGTTCTGGGATTGAGGCCTGGTCTCTCAACCTTGCGGCATAGACGCATCTAAGGGTCGCTCTTTGCGTGCTGTTGTCCCAGCTTTGTTTGAGCAGAATCTTTCCCTGTATGTACCCATAGTACTTCCCCTGTATGATGTATCGGCCGCCTGTTTCTCTCTAGTCAGTGGTTTTGCGGACTTGTTGTCTTATCTGCAAAAGACCCTCGTCCCTTGCAGGATCACCATGACATTCGGTATTGCCCCATCCACACCTTTGCTCAAGTTTATTGCGCCCACAGATTGCAAAGCTCCACTGAGCTGGGCGTGATCAATGGAACCCTTTCAATTGCTAAGCACGAGAGCTGATGTCCAACTCGGACGAACTACGTCGTCATACGCGATTCAGCAGGGCCATGCCAGCGACTCATTCGTACAGTGCAAGCTACATCAGGTAGCACTACAAAAGGCAGGGGCTTGAAGAATGCACCCCTCACACAGTATCAATTACAAACGGGTCCCGAAAGCCAAGGGAGACACCAAACCTTATCCTCCCACCGGCATCATCCTTACTTTAAACCCTCGAAACGGGGGAGCAGAAAACTCGCGGACTACTCCGCATGCCGCTTAGTGTTGTGCGTTGATCGCAAAGTACCTTGGGGCCTCTGTGACACTGGATGAACGCAAGCAAGCTCCCCACGTGGGTGGAGGTCGGGTGGCAGACGAGCTAGAGGTCAACGTTGGCGTTTATGTGAATTTCTGGATGTTTGACTATGTATAATGTCTTTTTGAAATGATCCCAATGGGCTCCTGGAGATGAAGTCACAATACCAATACCCATGGAAGCTCATATCAGCTCCAAATGTTCAACTGTAGTAGTCGGGTGGAGCGGATTCGAAGGCCATTGGGCAGACGAAGTGCCATACTGAACGATGAGATGGCCGTACGAAAGGTGTCCCAATGCATAATTTGTGGTCTTACGGCAGTAAGCTAGCGGGCATTCGACAACCGCCATCGAAAAGCCTCTTCGTGCAAGATCAGGTGCAATCGTTCTGTGACTAGGGCGCCTTGCAGAGTTGGGAGTGCAACCACTACAGGCCATGTACCTTCCTCCAGCTCCCATTTCTCACAGAGTGGCCACCGGCAAGGGCAACCCGCGGCTCCTCTTCTTGATTCCCTTGCCCGTCTTGCCGGTGGTCACTCTGTGAGAATTGGGAGCTGGAGGAAAATTGCCTCTCGTGCATGGCCTTTGGCTCACGGTGATGAAACGAAGGAACAACAGCAAATGCAGGTAGTCAATCAAAGTTTCTTCAGATGCATTCTTGTCTAGATAACCTCAACCAATCAAATATCGGCATTGAGCGAAACAGGTAGGAGAAAATCGAAATATCTGGTCTCAGAAATAAAGGGCGGATGCTCTGCCAATCGAATACTCAGCCGGCATCTTCGGCCATGGTCCAGATAGATCAAGACCATCGAGCCAGGCGTAAAGCCATGCAAATACTAGATATCCTAGAGATGCCACGTATCCCGGCGTAGTGTATGGACACTGAGGTGTTCTTTAGTCGTCCGCCGACGGTTTGGCCGGGTATAATAGTACACCACGGAATAGGACTGTGTTTTGCAAATTTAAGGAGAGCATCTCAAGAGTGCACAGGTCCATGACCGGGGTAACACGGCTAGCTGCAACTTTGTCCTAAGCTCAACAGAAAATAAGCTTAATTTAAAACGCAAGGTTTAAATGTTGTCGATGTGGTTCTCGTAGACATGTCCGGAATTTCTCGGCCATTGGCACCTGCGCCCTTTATGCCCCAGACACCGGAGTCTTTTGTCTGCGAAACACCTCATATCAGGCCGAGATACGTAGCAGACAACAAAAGCTCTCAGGTTGAGAGTGATGGGTCGCATAAGTCGAACAAAATTAAGGGTAGATTCCAGTGTGTAGCCGCATATGGCGATTTCCAAACTAGAGGCTGGCAGCGCAGTGCTTGAGGCGTCCGTGGTTGTATCGCATGTGAATGTTGCGCTGCCAGTGTTGGTTTAGTTCCAGTCTAGTCTGATTGCGAACCAACAATTGTTCACAGGCTCCACGACTATGCCAAGTTGACGCAGTAAGGTATAAGGACTGATCGCTTATGTATAGCATCTCTGTGTCTCATCTTTAATGTGACTTAAGACCAGAATATCACAACAGTTGCAAAGGGCTTCTCAGCCGCTCTTCTCTCTCGCCTCATCTAATTCTCAAGAGCGACCATTCAACTTTCGACGTCTTCGCTTTTGCCTCCGTCCCCTTTCGATACCTCAACGACAAGAGATTGTTCAACAATAGATAGAGTCTTTCGGCTATGAGCTACGTTCTGAATCGCAATCTCTAGCTTCTGCAACTCACAGTATCGTTGAGAGTAAATAAAAACACTTGCGGAAGCAACGACGTCGAGTTGATCACCCAGCTCGGTGCTCTCTTTGACCAAGGGAACCCCGGACAAGTGAATAGCGAAACCGAGACGATCCGAAGATGTACGAATTGTCCGATGACGTCGTCATAGCGGAGGCGGACCAATTGCATCAAATGAGACTCCCCAGAAGCAAGTGGTAAATGCTGATCTGTGGCCTGTGGACCCTTGGAGCTGCAAGCGCGCGAAGACTGAGGTCGGAAATTGCAGAGCTCGTGCTTGTGGAGAAACTCGAAGCTTTCTGGTAAGGCTCTCCGCTGTCTGTACGCGATACTTCAAGATAAATTAAGCGCCGAGTCATATGTAGAACCCATGACTCGTCGTTCAGTGCGTAGGCTCGCTCTCTGTTGGTGCCGCTGAACTCAAACCTAGTCCCGTTCTAACCGGCTTCTACATTTTTGAGCGGGAGCCTCGCGTTGTCGCACAACATCATTCCTTCGAGTTGGGCTAATGCCCTTTTCCCCGCGTGCGCAAAGCGCGCGGTGTCTGATGAGCCTGCCGTCTTATCGCTGTTGAGGGCCTGCGAGTCACTGTGCCACTTCGTTCAACCACGGTCACTTTGGTGGCATGGGTCAAGTCAAACGTTGCAACGAATCGCGGCATCATCTATAACACGTTGGAATAGAACAAGAGGTTGTCTAGATGCATCGTCGTCAAGTTGAGTCACAGTGTCTACCATCAACTTATATCCAAGTCCAGATCCACTTCTCAAGAGCCTGGTTAAATCTTTCCGGGGCAACTTTCATAATCCAATGTCCAACGCTTATGACTTCAACCGTGTCAAATTCATCATCAATACCAGCCGCATCTTCCACCTCCTTGCCTGCCTCCGTATTGCTCAAAACCAGTCTCGGAATACCTGCGATTTTCTTTCGTCTCAGATAATCCACACCACTCAGCCCTTGCGCATCACTCATCTGAACCCATGCCTCAATCATCGCCCTCTCATCAGCACCCCATACACGAAGCTTATGCCATTCTTTGATATAATCCGGCATGTCTGCAGGATATGTAATATTGTTCTCCCAGAATGTGATCATAGTGCTGTCGAAGTCCTCTTCGAGGGCAGGAACAAGCTCCTCAGTAACGTTAGGAGTGAGGTAGTATGCCGGGTCAACTATTACCTGCCCACGAATGAGGTCTGGGTAGCCATGAACCAGTTCGGTGACAACAGTGCCGCCTAGGCTGTGACCCATGACAATGGCTTTGTTGGAGGTGCTTGCACCTAGGTGTTTTAGAAGGGCAGCAGCGTCGTCGGCCATAGTGACTGGATCCATGACAAAGGGACATGATTGGGACAAGGTGCTGCGGCCGTGGCCTCGGAGGTCCATGGTAACGACATTGAAGAGCTGCAGAAGCACAAGAAACATGGTTTGAAAGGCCCAATCGGTCTGGTCGGCAGCCCAGCCATGGATCAGCAAAAAAGGGATGCCAGTATCATTGCCCTGTGTCGTAAAGAAGATGTCCGTTGAATTGAGAGAAAGGACTGCACCGCCGGCCATTGAAGATCCGATGTGAAGAAGACTGTTCACCGTGAAGTCTGTAGATTTGCCTAGAAGGGCGTTGACTCGACCACTTGGGCTTCGTTGTTCGATCCGGAGAAACACTATTCATATACTAATGATGCACATATACGCGCGAAGGGCGATGGGATACGTCATCGGGCCTGGTGTGGTCGGTTACATTTGCAATTGAATGTTGGCATTCGCCCGACTTGCCTAGGTATCTATGCAACTGTTAAGGAAGAAGTGGGCCTGCGTATCAAGAACATACTGAATTGAGGCTAGTAAGCCTGCATTCTTATGTCACTAATACCTTAATGTGTCCTTCAACTGCACGCTTCCTTCTCGTATTCTAAAAAGCCAGTATTTCCTGTTTGGGAAGAACTGCCTTTTTGGGGTCGAAAGTCCTAGATGAATCACGTTGCATCAACCGAAAATCTTGACAGTCACGTCAGCGGCGTTCATTCTTATCGTTCACCAACACTTCCGTTGGATAGACGATGTCGGTTCGTTGCAATACAGCGGAGGCTCATTGACTAAAGGGTGATTTTCTGTGCTTGATTGAAGTTTGTTTGCCATATTAAGTAAATTTCTTGTCGAATCTCCGTCCAACAAACAAGTCAAACCCCGGGGCCTGGTTTAATTAAGTATGCTGCCATGCGATGTTGCTCAAACATTGTCACTTTTGTCGTTTGGTTTTTATGACGATTCACCATTTCTGAATCTCTAGGAATGAAACGTAGGCTCAAAGATTGTCTCGATACATGGTTTTATTACACCTTTTGGCATGAGAAGGAGCATTCAGCGCCTGCCACGATGATTGAGCTCGGTGCCGGAACCCAATCAGGCACGTTCTTGCACTGAATCTCAGGCCCGTATACACCATCGATGATGCCCGATAGGCTGGCGCATGCCTGAATGCGGTCGTCGAAGAATTGCTCAAATGTTATTTGGCTGAAGCAATCGTTGTAGTCGATATGGCAGTATTTTGCCATAGTCACAGCGGCCAGTGCTGGCAATAGAGAGACGGGAGAAAACTTCACTAGATTACGCCAAAACCTGTTAGATAACCTTAGGAGCAAAAAGCTGTAACTGAAATTGTTCACTTACTGATGTTCAGACTTGAGAGGCAACGTGACGAAGAAAGTCCTCGCTGCAAACTCGCTTCAAAGTTGGACTGTGGAAGTCGTCAAGTGTTTCAAAAGGACTTGTCAAAGTGACATGAGTGATAGCAGTGGACGCAACGGCAAGTGCTCAGACAGCTGTTTTATGGCTTCAATCGGATCTCGCGGAGGTTTAGAACTAAACGCTTAGCCGTTCGTACTTTTTTAAATTGAACTATATGTGACTTTAATAAACTGGAGAATATACTTTACCAGGTAGTCAAGTTGTCAATCAACTATAATCACCGATCAAATTCCAGACAACACCCAAATTTTAAAGTTTAACCAATTAGCCGGCTAAGACTTCTTGCGAGATGACCCAATGGCCTCTCAAACGAAATAATACAGCGAAAGTGTAGAGCAAATATGCAAATTGCAGCGTGCCTTTTAAGCTTTTACGTGGAGCATCCATCCACCGCCAATTGAGCTAAGTGATGAAACACAGCTTCATAACATGAACCAACTGTTCTGCGCAAAGTTAAGATCGCGCGACGGATCCGCACTTGACATTGAGTTCCAAACCACTCAAGGAGTTGAGAGCTAACTCATTTGGCTCATGATGTGCAAGGTAGATCCAGATTTGAACAATTTCTAAACAGCATCTCATGTCCGACTGATCCGATGGAAGTCAACCACATCGTGATTACCACACGAGCTATAAGAATCCAACTTCGTACTCTGTTTCCACGGGATCTGAAGTTCGAATGCGCCATCTGCCCAGCCTCTTCAGTTCCCTGCACTACGATTCTTTGTTTCTGCCATAGGTTTTCTCTATCATCGCAATGGCATCCCAAAAGAACTTCTTAGCCCTGGCGCTAGCTTAGATCTTCCTATTTCTGTCTTGCGCCTGCGCGAGCCCCCTGCCTATTTTGCCTGATGACGCGGTCAACCTCAAATCCCGTCAATCCGTGTGCCGACCAATTGTTGGCTGCGTCCCATTCTTCAACGCACCCACTTGGAACAGCTTCGAGCTGACCATACCTGCACCTGGCGACCCCCTCACCCAAGAAGGCCGCTCGGCCGGAGGAGAGGTTGAAGCTTCCGTCTGGAACCGGGCTGATGGCTCCGCCTTCCTTGGAATCCACCTTGGCGATGATTACGATCTCCCTGCGCATGCTGAGATGCAAATTCAAGCCCGGTTCCGGAACACTGATATCAGACTCAACCGCGCCTCAATTGACCTCGAAGGACAGGGCGCGCTTGGCACAATTCCTGCCGCTTCGATTACTGAGTGGAGGCAGGGTAACCGAATCGGCAATACCATCACTCTTACAATTAGATGGAGGCTCAATCAGGATCTCTAGTTCTGCCGTCGGATAGGCTTCTGGTCGAGGAGGCTGTGGAGCAAGTACTAAACGCTCCCATGCTATGAGACCCTTCGAAAACATTGTTCTCGCATTGTGTCGATATTGGGGACTGCCACCAGGAGAGTGATACGAGGGAGGAAATTTCGGAACCAAGTGCAGATTTTGAAGTACTTATTTCATAAGTCTTGCAAGCATGCATTCACGAATAGAAGAGATTATTTGCGAGAACTGGAATTGATACCAGCAAAGTTGGCACCTACTTCCTTCCGAGATCGTCGCGCTGCCGACTTTTGATGTACATTACGAATTCAAAACCTTGAAACTTCCTCGCTACCTAATCAAGTTTACTGCTTGCTAGCTGCTGAACGGGGAGTGAATCTGACTAGGAGTCCGGACTGTTTTGCGAACCAATATGTCTTGACTTTCCATTCCGGCTCGCTTGACGCCCACTCTATGTCGAACTGGCGGAGTACCTGGGGCACGAACTTGCCGACTTCCATGATCGAAATGTTTTTCCCGATACACGTTCTTGCGCCAGCTCCAAACTTCAGCCAGCGAAGTCATATGTCAGCAGTGCCCTTAACCAGCCAATGCCGGATTTTGCCGGATTTGTGGTATTCAAGGAGGCAACGATGAAGATAAGAAAGGAAGAATGTAGAGGGGCAGTAAACGGGTATGAACAGGAGATAACGCTGTAACTCACGGTTAATAAGTGCCGATCCATGTTCTTTACCTGCTCCTCAGGGCAGAGCCAACGCTCTGGTCGAAACTCGTCGGCATCTTGCCCAAATATTTCGTAGTTACGATGAATGACTGCCGCGTTCATGCCCACAACAGTTCCCGCAGGGAGGTGCACTCCGCATAGCTCAACTCCACCTTCAGGCACTATACGCTCGAGAGGATACGATACACCGGGGTGCATGCGCATGGCTTCTTTGATACACAATTGTCTTTCGCATTTTGTCAGTCTTGATCCATGTACACGAGGGTTCCTATGCTGCTGAATGAAAGCATAGCAACACTGACAAGTATTCAAGTTCCAGGCTCTCGCTGTACTGTACAACGGGGGACAGCTTGCCGTCACTGTCGGCCTTGTCGATTTCTTGTTGCAGCTTTTGGTACGCGAATCTGTTTTTCAGGAGAAAGTAGAATACAGCTCGGAGAGAAATGGCTGTAGTATCACTGCCGGCTAGGCTAGATGTCCTGTTAGTAAAACGGGTCTAAGGCATGGAAATACCTCCATGGGCCAAGAACTTACAGATTATTCATTAGATGATTCATAAACTCCCACGTACTCATGATGGTCCCGGTGGACTTCTGCTGCTGTCGCAAGTAGGCGAGGAAGTCCCGTCTATGAGTAGTGTCTGCCTCTTCAGCGTCGTACTCCCTGATGCCTTCCAACACCATCTATCCAGATAATCAGTCAAAGATGCTGTCAAGCAGGTGATTTGAGCCACTATCGCTCCAGTCAAACATACTTTTGTAGAAGTCGCGATGGGATCTCTGGAGACGGGGACTAGTTTAGCGAAAATCCTCCTGAGTGTGAGGTTCCCGAGGAGAAATGGATGAAGAAATGGCACCTGGCCAACCCGGCCGACATAGACAAGGCCGAACTCAATACCCGCAATCATGCCCTTGATGTCTTTGCGTTCTTCCATGAACCCGAATCTTCGAGCAAACGAGATGGCGCCGATCACGTCAAAGGCGTACCATTGAACCCAGGTTCCGAGGTCGACAACCTGCCCCTGCATGTCTAACATGGCGTCGGTGAAAATCTGGCTGCAGGGGTCCACCAGATACTCAAGTGTTCGGATCGAGCTCATGGAGAACTTCTGAGCAACCGGCCGCTTGAGGGCCTTGTGCTCTTCGGGATCAGTGGTGGAAAACATGCTAGGCATGTTTTTGCCCTCGTATGCCATCGATAGGGTATGATAAAATGCAGACTGTTACTTGAGCATCGACTGATCTTATAATATTGACCACACTCTGACGAACCTTGAGAAATTTGCTGCCGATGCCGTATATAGTGAACATAGCGGACGGATCTGAGATATCAACGACGTTCGGGGCAGTGCGCACGATTGGTCCATACTTCGCATGAAGCTCTCGGTATCGTTCATGAGCATTGCCGTTCCACACAAAACCCACCCTCCACACAGGGCTATATCTGGCAAGCCAAGGGCCTGGTATTTGACGAAGGCCTGGACGTAAGGCGCGGAAGATCGAGACAATGACAATGTACACGACGACGACGCCCACAAGGGCTATGTACTTGGTGTCCAATATGCTCATGTTCAATACAGACATACGCCACTGGAGACTTTCCACGATGCGGGCTTGGATGGTGGTTTCCGGTCAGGCTTAAAAATGATTTGCAACAGTCGAGGCCACAAAAGAGGCTAAACGTGATGAAACTTTCGGCATCGCGATGTTAGAGTGCCAGTCCCATAGACAGCGGCCACATGGTGACTATTATAATCCGCAAGAGTAGTTTCTCTGTCTTCTCTCTATCTGTATGTGCTTCGAAGGTATTCCGGTGGAGCCGGGCAAACTACGGACCAGAAATGCTGCCTTTGCTCCAAAGGAGATTCGGAAAAACGCGAAAATGCCGGTGTTCCAGAGCCACCCCGCAGTGAATGCATGAGCCTCCTGTTTGAGTTTCACAGTATTCTGGAGTACACTCCCAAGTCCTAGAAGTCTTTCTTAATGGCAAAACTGTACATCACTCACTAAATTTAACTAATGGGACGGATTGGTTGTTTAGATAGAGTTGGGTACTACGGCCGGATACTTGGGACTTCTCAATGCAGTCGCAGCGCGGCCGACCAACAGTGACTGGGAATCGCGACCAGAAACTCGTTGATCGTAGGAATGACGAGGGATGGCCAATGAAGAGCGCAGTTAGTCTTAACCCCCCGCTGGCGACTGAAAGGATGAGCCAACACATGTGATAAGATTTAGGTAGAGCGTGACATCAAGTTATCAGATTGGGCCAAAGCTTATCTTCGCATGTATTTCTTGTATCGGCGTGTCTCATCATGATGAGATATCTCTTGTTCACCATACTTGAGACGGGAGAATCATGAGTTGCCTCATGTCTGCATAATTTGAAACCGAGTTTACTCGGCTGGCTTCGACGTTCTTATGTCCTCCTGCCCGGTGCTATCGAACCTGCTCCTGAAACCGGGCAACAGCTTTCCTGCCTTACTAACAACAAACACGCGATCATTATCTCCCATGAAAATCTCATCCGTTTCCTCAAGCGACCGACCACTCGTCTCTGGATAGAAGCAGAATATGATGGCGGCAAAGAAGAGGTTCAGGACGAAGAATATCATGTACGTTTTCCATCGAATATTGGAGATGGCAATTGGGATAATCTGGACAATAATATAATTGAAGATCCAGTTGCTAGCGGTGGACAGCGCCGCGCAATGGGTCCGATGTCGAAGAGGCATGAATTCGGGAGAGTAAAGCCACGGGATGGGAACCCAGCCAAAGCCAAATGCCGCCTCGTAAATACTAAAAAGACATTAGCTTCGTTAGGGTCAAGAGCAATTGTGAGTGATTGTAACGCACAAGAACCAGGCCAGCGATGCTTTGGCTTTAACTGTGGTGATGTCTTTTTGTAGTGTGCCTGACTAATTCTTGTGTCAGCGCAGGGACGACCTGTTGAGATGGAGAACGTACGAGCAGCATGCAGATCGCACACACCAGTGATCCCCAAATCAGCGGCTTTCGTCGAGACATTTGGTCCAGGTAAAACACAGGAATGAGAGAAAAGACCCAGTACGTGACTGCTAGACCAGCCGATATGTAGAGGGCGAGTTTCTGTTCGTAGCCGACATCGGTAGTCAGAATGTGGGGAAAGTAGTACACCTGCATAAGACATTAGTTTCGAGGCCAGAAAGCCGATCTATGTTAAACTAACCAGAACGTTGATTCCCGACAACTGCTGCATTATCTGCAGCCCACACGCCAGCATGTATCGTCTCCGGATCTTGAGAGGACCGCTAACAAACATCTCACGAACACGCCAAGGCCCTTCAGCTTCCTCGAGAGTCTTGTTCAACATACCTGCGTCAGTCATGTATCCTCAAGAACAGATTGAGAGAGAATAGCCTACGAAAGCTGTGTCGATATCAGCTTTGAGCTTCAAAGCCGCAGGGTCATCGATAGACCCTTCCTTGCTGGAAAGCTGGGCAAGAATGTCAATGGCCTCAGAGTGGCGTCCATCTACAAAAGGACTGTCAGTAATACGGTTGGTGTATGGGCGACCTCGCAGCTTACGTTTCGTCAACCACCGTGGTGACTCAGGGAGCAAAAAGACGAGGGCAACCTGCGAAATGATGAAGACGCCCTGAAAAGCGATTGGCACTCTCCATTCTGCTGGAGTTTTGCTGGGTAGGTACGACATGCCTATGTTGAAGAAGTAGGCGATGACGATTCCAAATGCGATGAGGTTACCTTCAACGGATACCAAGCGGCCACTCGACTTGGCAGGGCTCAGCTCAGATACCCAGAGAGGTGTCACAGCCGTGTTGAAGCCATTGCCCCATCCACTAGGTCGTATCATATCTATTAGCCACGAGGTAGGGTCGTTTTGGTGTAGTTGTGGTACATACCAAACAATGCGTCCAATAATCATCTGAGGTACGCCATACGCCGAGGCCTGGAGAACAGCACCAATCCCCATGAGAACGGCGCCGACGTATAAACACTTCCTGCGGCCGAGAAATTCGCCCACGAGAAAAACGTTGACGGCACCGCAGAAACAGCCGATCTCGTAGATGGCGTTAATTGTTCCAAGAAGGCCAGGCGAGGGATTGTCGAAGGTGTCGAGAAAGTCCTCAGCAGTGTTCAAGCCCTAGAGAGAAAGGTTAGCAAGGTAACACAAGAAGCGGAGTATCGCCGTACGCTGAGGACGCCTTGGTCATAACCAAAGAGAAGGAATCCGGTCCCACCGCAAAGTGTGATGACCCTCATCAGAGCTTGACCGCGGATGCCACCACAAAATCGTTGCCTTTGATAATCCACCTCGACAACATCTACATGGCGCGTCTTACCTCCAGCGTCTTGGGACTTCAAAGTTGTGTCAGAGCCCATAGTGCAACACCAGACACGATAAGATAGGGGCATAAATCAAAGACAGAGGATACAGATGTAAAACTAAGCGAGATGAAGGCGAAGGCACAGTTATCCAGTGGAAGCGAATGATGTTGGGTATCCGAAGGGGGTAATAAATAGGTGGCTACATATCTCGTGAAAACTGATATTGAAGGAGCTTCGATGATGTAGCCGATCTTTGCGAACTTCCCATGCCCATGTCCGAGGCTGTCATCGAGTCAAGAATTTTCCGTACCGATATGTTCCGGATTCTCTGCCGCCTTTCTTGATTTCCCCATTACTTTCAAGGAACCTCAAATTGTCCTGTCGATTTCCCGCCCATTTTCCGGGGCCCCGCCTCCACAGGGAGCTTACGCGGGGAAAGATGCCGCTAGTCAAGGGTCAGGCAATGGTGCCTCTCGGGATGTTTTATTTAAAAGGAGTAAAAAGCTCCCGAGCAATTGCTCCCCGGTCGCGCCTCGCCTTTACCTTCGTTACGTTGCTTGTCGGCCCCAATGACTCCTGCAATACAGTACAGGAAATCGTGCAAGCCTTGTCGCCGACGCCATCTGAAATGCGATCAGGGGAAGCCGAAATGTACCAACTGCCAAAAAGCGAGCTACGAGATCCGATGTGTCTACGAGCCCAAAGGATACCGGTTCCGAAGTTGTAATGTCCCATCCGCGGTTATTGATACTGAAAGCAATGACGGGAGCCGTCACCCTCAACAGGATGACGACAACCTCATGAATGGACTCTATCGAATGAACGAGAACGACGAGACAAGCGGAATCAACGACACTAATGATTTCAATGCCACCAACGAGATCGACGGTCAAGGTCATAGATTACCACTACCTCACTCGCCGCCCGGGAAGGACCTGTCACGTCCTCTTCCCCAGATGTCTGCCGTATCAGCACATCTACAGAGGGGGCTACATTCCCCGCATCTCAAGCTGTGCAGTTGCCCCCGCATTCACTCGAGGCAAATGACTTCTGTTTGAGCCCCGTCTTTGGGGCGAGTGGATCACCCGTGGCCTTTCCTGCGACGCCATCCTTCCTCAGGTGTCGAGGCTCCTCCCCAGCCCCCTCGCCACTTAATGACATGGTCATTTCAGATGACGCAGAGGCATCCGTGTTTAGCTTCTACCTCGAAACAGCTGGGCCCTGGGTAAGTTCAACAGTACTATGATTGGCAGAGAATTCAGCAGAATGATAACGTCTCCTTTCTTAGCTTGACATCGTATCTCCAAAGAGATGTTTTGCTGCTCAAGTGCCGGCGATGATACACAATGAACATGCTTTGCGATCCGCGTGTCTCGCCTATCCATCCCTCGTACTACACCTTCACGGGAAGGTCACTACGCTAGTCAAGGATATGTTTCACGAACGAGCTGTTCGGCAACTCTTACCTCTGATCACATCGTATCGAGAAGGACGTACGATTGGAGATCTTGGACCTCTCCATGCCACCATAGTCATCCTTCGTATAACCGAGCAGTTCCTGGAACTAGGCGAAGACCGCCAGTATCACCCTTCACGGTAGCTCAACTCTGTTTGAGACTGCATACCACGACGATGACTGGTCACTTCTAGATGACTCCATATCTGGTGCTTCGTTTTGGGCATTTCTGCGAGGAAGCATCCGGGTATCATTCTTGTTAGAACGACCCTGCACGTCCACGTTGAGAGAATCAAGGAATTGGCGCCGCTACATATCGAGCGACACAATGCTACCTGATGAGGCACTTACAAATCTTATGACATACCTGCTGGCAGAGATATGCACACTATTCTGGGGCGCGCCCAGCGATTCCAGGAGCTCGAAGCTGAATGAGCTTAAGGAAATGGTCCAAGAGTGGAAGCGGTGTCTTCCACGGTCATTTCAGCCTTGGTACTCGCGAGATGCAGACGATAACACATTTCCAGACATCCGATTTCTTGCGCCGTGGCATTGTGTGTTTCCATTCCCAGATTCAATATTGATACGCTCAAACCTTGTTAGGTATTGCATGGCAATTCTGCTATACAGCTGAGGTTCTGCTCGGGGTGCACTCGATCACTATGCTAGGAGAAAAAGACGTTTTCCGGCTCACTCGACTTCTAGAGGTAAGTCTCGGATATCCATTGAAGTTGTGGCTGGGCTTCTTGGTACTTATTCCCGCCCAGGAAAAGGTCAAGGTGCCGACTCGGTTGCTTTGTGGAGTATCGCTATCTACCAACGACGCTGGGGTCAGACTTAACGGAAGCCATCTTGTGGCATGGTGTGCCCAGTATATGACAGGAAAGGCGGAGCAAAGCAAGATTCTTGATATGCTGTTATCTCTGTGGCAGGACATCAAGTGGCCAAATCTTACGTGCCACAATCGCTTAAGAGATATCTGGAATGGTTCTCGCGAGTCCTGGGTGATAGCTTCGGATCACCGGCTAAATGTCTAGACGAGCAGGACTTGCATGATTTTCTTCACATACATTAAAATAAGCCGTCATGTGGAATTGTTAGTGGTCGCTGCAAGTCAGTTTCCCGTGATCGACATAGCGCTATGCTTTCCCTTTATAGAAAAGCCGCTCCGACCTCTGAGGGAGCCCCACACCAGTCTCCTGGACGGAATTTAATTTCCGTATTGGGTGATTCTGGTCCGGCTCATGTATTCAACACAAATGAACGTAGATTCGTCAAAGGAATATATAGATAATCTGGCTTATACTGAGCAAGACTGTGAACAATATGGGCGTCAACTTGCGATCAGTTAAGTCTTGAATCCATTCTTCAATTTACTCCGGATTCCATCCAAATTTGTGCAAACAGTTCTGGGAATCAAGTTGTCAGTGGGAAACAATGCTGTCTATGACCACCACTGGTCTAGAGGCTCTAGCCTCTAGCAGCTCTCTAAGTCTAGGTATGTAGCACAACACTGGCAACGAGCTGAACTGACTCAGTGCGTGTTAGTGCAAGGCTTGCTCGCAGTACTAGGTCTTGCTTTGCTTACTCCATTCGCACTTTACCTCCGGGATGCGAAAGGTCTACGGAAGTACCCTGCTGCAGGTCCTTTCGGGCTGGCAGCAATTACACCACTTTGGCTCATGTATCACAATTTCTATGGCATTCGCTGGAAGGCCGTGGAGAAGGCTCACAAACAGCACGGCACCGTTGTCCGGATATCCCCTAATCATCTATCCTTCAGCGATCCAATCTCGTACAAGGACATTTATGGTCACCAGTCCTCAATCATCAAGGATGTGTTTTACAGCAATATGGCCGGGGACACACCAAATATGGCCGATACAACGGATCGCGCTGACCATGCTCGGAAGAGGAAGTATCTCGCCGCGATATTCTCCGCCAAGAATATCAGCACATTTGAACCTAGGATCCAGGAGGTTACACACAAGCTGGTCCGGTGTATCACCACCAAGTCCCAAGGCCTGAAAGTTGCAGAGACAGACAGGTTTCCCGCCCTTGCGAATGGTAGTTTCGACGTCCGACCTTGGCTGAACATGTACACGTACGATGTCATCAGTTACCTCATGTGGAGCAATAGCTTCGGATTTCTGGATAAGGGGGATGATTCTTGTATCGCAGAATCCGTCAAAGGGGCCAAGAAGGAAGTGCACGTTATGCAAACGTTCCAGTGGGGTGTTTGGTACAGTGTGTTTTGCGCCCACTTACCTTTGTGGGCGTATATGACCTTGCGCGCCATGACGAGGTCTTACAAAGGCACGGTTGCTGCGGACGATTTTGCGGATGTACGCAACCCATTTCGAATGCGATTCTCAAAGATCAATGCATGGTTGATTATGAGAGACTTACTAACGACATTGCAGGTGGCCAGGTATCAGACTAACAAACGCCTTGATTGTCCCCCTGACACAACCGATATCTTCTCGAATCTGCCTGTTCAGGTTGACAGCAAAGGCCGACCGCCCTTCCCAATGTGGGAGATCATTGCAGAGACAACGGTCATGCTCAATGCCGGTATAAGGTCTAGCCTAGCTCGAATACAGGATTCTCACTTACAAGTATACAGGCAATGATACCACTCAGACTACCGTCACGAATAACATCTTTCTCTTGGCAACTCATCCAGAGATTCAGTCCAAGTTGCGCACAATTCTTCTACAAAACGTCCCCGAGAGCGAACGGCCAGTGGCTTCATATTCAGCGCTCGCTAAGATCCCGTATTTGAGGGCAGTCGTCGACGAGACCTTTCGTGTCCTCACCCCGCAGCGGTTTGGTCTGCCAAGACGTACGGTCGCCCACTCCGTTATTGCTGGACACCAGATCGCCCCCGAAGTCACAGTTTCGTCGCCGCTGAGCGAGCTTCACAACAATCCCAAGTTGTTCGTCAAACCTCTTGAATGGATTCCTGAACGATGGCTCCCAGCCAACCCGGAGTTCAGTGATGCAGAGAGAAATAATCTCAAGGATTTTGTCATGACGTTTACGGCCGGGTCTAGAGCATGCATTGGCCGCAATTTGGCGTACATGGAAGTCAGTATCGGACTGGCGGCTTTGATCCTGTCTCATGAGTGGAAAATGGCGGAGGGGCCTCGGGAAGAAAACTTTGGTCAATTTGAGCGTATCACCTCAAACCCAACAAAGCTCCTCGTCGTGGCTACTAGAGTCGAGTAGGGTCCAAAAACAAATGTAGAATAACCCATCTTCTTGAGCATTAATCGACTTGCTCCTGCTATTTCTACCGTCGAGGTCATGTGCGAAAAGACAGCTGAAACATGAAGGCTCCTCTCTTGTAGAGCATCACCCGTAGAAATTATGCCACAGTCAAAGCTCAAACAAATTGGAGAAGAGGTCTGCATTTCATGAAATTTAGGTGGAACTGTATTCTCCAACGGGGATGTCACTGGTGGTTTACTATTGAGACACCCATGATGTCCTAATGTAACATATCATAGAGCGTCAAAGGTCCCTATATTTCAGAGAATATTGGATTGAATCACGATTGTAGAGGCCCAAAACAGTAGCAGTTGTCGAAAGCGGCAAACATGTTGGTTAAATTGCATCCGCCTCTGTCCAAGCGACTCCAAGATCATGAATGAGGAAATCTAGCTCCAGACCCACTAACATGACCTAGGCCGGAAGGGGTGTTGGTTGGCTAAGATGCCCCTGTTCCAGCGCTCAAATGCCCCCACGCTGGAAAGTTACCCCAGACTTTCCAACTTCCCGGAAACAACCCAACCTCCTTCAGTGTCCCGGCAAACCTTCATCATTGCACCTAAGCCCTCTCAAGAAACAGCCAGGACAACATGAGTTGATTTTCTCCCCAGACAAAAGAAGCAAGTATTGCAATCAATGCCTCCGGCATCCGCCAGCCGGACCGGCGCGTGCCAGCGCTGTCACCGCAGAAAAGTTCGGTGCGACCGTACGAGGCCATCATGCGCGCCATGTGCCAGAATCAACGCGCAATGCACTTACGCAGCAAGGGAGCACCAGATTGAACTACGACGCCAGGATGTAGAGAGACTGGAGCAAAAGATACGAGACCTCCAAGCAGAGAATGATGAACTATCCGGCAAGCTGGCCGAGGCTCAGCAACAGCAGCACCAGGAACGAGCAAGCAGCGGAGATAGGCTGGTAACCCCTGCCACATCGTCAAGCCTCGGTCTGCACACCGAGGAGCAACGAGCCCCTGCTGGCGGCAACGAAATCGCCAGTCAGGTTATTCATCTGTCACTCAGTGCTGGGGGAGGAAGAGACTTTGTCGGATCGACAAGTGGATTGTTCCTTGCCAATCTACTTCAATCGCACAGTCAACCTGCCGCTCCGTCTCAACTGATTGCCGGCCAACCTCCGGGATTGACATCGAACAGCGATGGCACAACGGGAAGCTTGGTTCTCAACGCCGCTTCCAGCCTGCCACCAAGGGCCATGGCGACAGAGATTGTGAATGCGTACTGTAGCCATGACCGACTCTGTTATCCCTTCTTGTCTCCCAAGGCGCTAGACAAAGCGTTGGATGCCGTTTATGAGGCGAGGAGTCCCGACTCGATTGACCCTGTTGATGAATTCCTGATCGATATGACCCTTGCGATCGGCACGGCACAAGTCTACAAGCTCAACTGGAATGGTATCTGGGACGCCGAGGTTCATTATAATCGAGCTCTGACACGTCTTGTCGACGTTCTCGGTCGGGGAGGGATCACGGGGCTTCAGGCACTGCTTCTCATCTGTCAGTACAGGATGGGCACAACGTCTCACGATACGAGCACGAATGTCTGGCATCTCATCGGAGTGGCAGCTAGGACATGCTTCGAACTCGGTCTCCACAAGTCGTCGACGTACACCTTACCCCGAGACGGGGATGAGACGGACATCGAGGCAAGACAGGAAGATTTAGAGATCAAGCGACGGTGCTTCTGGAGCGTGGTGTCCATGGACCGCATTGCAAGCATGATACTTGGGAGACCACTCGCGATCCAGCTGGATGACATCGACACAGACCTTCCTCACTCAGAGTCGATTCCAACTAGTGCACCACTTCACGGTCACTTATCTACGGCATCGTTTGGAACCCCGGAGTGGCATCTGGGCACCGTCATATTCGTCCACATCGTGCGATATCGACTTATTTGCGGGAAGATTCTCAACTCATTACACCGAAGCACGATCAACAGAGCAATGAACACCACATACGAGAGTACCCGAGAGACTTTAGCCGAGGAACTCCAGACATGGCGTGCGGGGACTTCTAGCCTCCCACTCATTCCCGCTGACGAACCCCTTGCGTCTCCAGCTGGCAGGTCTAGCTTCCGTTCAGCAGAATGGTATGAGCTCTTGTACCACAATGGCATTCTTATGCTATTCAGACCATCCCCGACCATATGCGATGCCTCCCGCAATAGCAACGTTTTGCAGCACATGTTCGACTCATCGCAAGAAGCAATCAAACTCTACGCCAACTTGCATCGATCTAGAAAAATCAATTATTCATGGGTCACTCTTCATTCTATCTTCATTGCAGGCCTCTCATACATCTATGCCTTGCGAAATCACATCCAGCACATCCAGAACCGGTCTCAAGGCAGTGGAAACGTCGCCAATGCAACCCTTAGTTCAACCCCGTCTATCAGCCAAGTTGTCAACGATACCCGTGCCTGCTCCAAGGTCTTAGTCGCCCTCTCTGAAAGATGGGCCATGGCACGGAATTGTTCTGAGGTGTTCGACCGGTTGAGTGACGCGGTTGTTGCGGACGTGGTAGAAGCACAAAGTGGGCAGACAACGGCCACGAGTATGCCATTCGCCAACCAGGCCACAGATGTCAGCCACGTATCTCAGCCCGTGGATATGAATCTCACAGACGCCATGTATGGGCATGAAACAAACCAGAACTTCGTCAATATGTCGGTCGACGACACGCTACGCGACTGTTTTGGGGACCTGCAGAACATCTACTACGATCAGTACCATAGTGATGCGATCGCCCAACTGTCACAAGAGTGGCTCTTTGGATTAGGGGAGACCCCGAGTCGGTACTTCTGAGACTGAACGATAGCGACATACCACGATTGGATAGCTATACAACATAATACAATCTAATGATCTATATTGTCCGTCATATCCTTCCTCGCTGGAGGAACGCCTTGGGAATATCGACATATCTACTTCGCAAGTACTCCGCGATTCCCTTCCCCAACCCGTCGATTCTATCTGAAGAGGCGATGCCACCGTTCAAGTTATCCAAAACGCGGCTTAAACGTTGTTAACTATTGATCCACTTTGATTTGATGGTTGAAAGGTACTCACAAGTGCACGGCGTTAATGCCGGGGAACTCAACACGTTCAACGCGCCTATTGGGATTGATCTTGTACCAATCATCACCGAGTAGCTGTTTAAGTCGCGACACAGTCAACAATGACCGCAGCCACGCATATTCATCTTCATTTCGGACGAAGAAACCGACGTTGGAGTTGTCGGCCTTGTCGCCAGATCGAGCATGGACGATGCTACCCAAGGGAGCAAACTCAGTTGGACCTAGAGATGTCAGGTCGATGGGTTCGGCGGTGTCGGCTGATGGCCGGACAACCTTGTATTCGGCTGTTTCTTTCGGTGATGGGACTGGTATCAACTCTCCGGTCCCTAACAGAACACGATGGTCGATGGCCGACTGCGGTATCAGCGCAGGGAACATCTCCATGAACGGTTTCGGATCCATCGTCCGGAAGTCGAGAGACATATGGTACCCCGGATAACTCTGCATCCTCACGGCGTAGATGGGAATTTTGAACTTCACCGCCGCGATGTCCTCCTTTGTTTTCGCTTGCGCAAATACCCGAAGCTGGACTGTCCCTGCCTGCTGTGAGCTGGGATTCTGCACCTGAGTACCATACTGCTCCATGCTTAGTCGGCTGAAGTTGCTGTCTTTAAACATGTAGGTCAACTGGTTCTTCATCATGATTACCTTCTCATCAACATCCAAGCCGTTGATGTAGAAGGTGGCCTCAGCTTGATAACCTCCCTCCGCTGCGAACATGACTTTCGTCGTTGGCGGAGGCGGCAGGCCCTTCACACCCCAGACACGTACTCGGTCCTCCCCGCAGCCTGTTTGCTCTTCAACATGGACCCCGGACAGATCTCCTACCACATCCGGGTTGAGGTAGAGATGGCCCTGGAGCTCATAGAGCAACTGCGCCGTCACTGTGTGCTTGGTGACATGGCCGCCGCCTTCGGAAGTCCTGCCAATGACGCATTCACCGTCTCGACTGATCTCGGCAATGGGGAACGCCAAGTCCACGAGCTCAGGAAGGAACTCCTTGAAGCCGGAGAAGTTTGCGCCCACGACGTACGGTCCGCACTCAATCAGATGAGCGGCCAGCAATGCGCCGGCAAGCTCTTGGTACTGATCTTCCCGCCAGCCGTAGTACCACGCAGCAGCACCCATGACTGGGGATGCGTCCGTACACCTTCCAGCAACGACGATACGCGCGCCGGCTCTCAGTGCCTCCACGATTCCCCAGCAGCCGATGTAAGCATTGCCGCAACAGGGCTTGAAGCCCCAGTCGTCGAGGGTGATCTCAGGGTGATCGAGATGAGGAAATCTCAGGTCTTGCTTGGTGTCTTCAAGAAGACCAGACACATCGTCACCGAGAACCGCTGCGACAACGCTCTCGGGGTATCCTTTGCTCCTGCAGAGCGCCTTGATCTTCTCGAAGAGCGCCGTGGTGTTCAACGCGCCAGCGTTTGTAACAACCCTTATATCCCGCGTCATTATATCATCGATGCAGTCTTCGAGCTGCTCGTAGAAGCCGTTCTCGTATCCGAGGTTAGGGTCGACGTCGCGTTTGGTGATGGCGTTCCAGGCGATGTTCATCTCTGAGAGCCAGTCGCCAGTGATGACTTGGACATTCCCTGAGCGCACCATGCGCGCCATCGCGTGTGGATGGTCTCCTGTCGCGCCGGAGACATTTCCGATTCGGATTGGAGGTTTTTCGATCATGGTGTACACGAAGATGTGGGCAAGAACAAGACGTAGGGAGAAGAACAGATGGGTCAAGCTCTACGGCTGAAGCAGCATCAATGTTGCTTTGATATGTGTTGCTCCAATACTGCAACATGGTATCAACTACGGATATCTTCGGATCTTCGTACAGACGACAAGGAAGATTAAGGGACCAAAGTCCACTTCACCACTCTCACATGCGGCCGATTGCGGACTGAAGACCGAGCCAAGCAACGCACAAGCACCATCGGACAGGTTCCGATTGCTAAGTGCTTGGGAATACCCTAAGATGCGGCCCATGAGCTGCATATCCGGGGCATTTGCCGCGAGACCTTGCGTCAGTCTAATCCTTTTCACCAGCCTGCAAACACCCAAGTTTCTACACAAAGCGGCGTGAGACGCCGAGACAGCGGCGCGGCCCCGAGACCGAAAACTACTCCACAATTGTCTCTTCCAGCCCCCCATCATTTTGCCATTCAGCAACCGCCAAATGCACCAAGCATGTCTTTCCATTGCAACATGATTGGGCCGGTCGCGGAGACACGGATAAGGAATTGCGCCTCTGGTCCACCTCCAGTGTCCCGATCCACCGGAACTGCGGGGGATGAGGGGGCAAGTTGGGGGAACGGCGCCTGGGCAGTGATCCTCTGGCGCGTTGGAGGGAGGTGACCGCTCCTTGTTTCTGTGCCTCCTTTTCGGCCTTCGGCGCCGCAGGCCGAGGCAACGGCTTATCGACTTCCCAACACCAGTCTACCGTCACTTTGGTGCAAGATTCCCCACAGAGTGCATGCGTGTGTTGCATTTCTCTCCACACTGATAACTCGAGCCAAGAATGCCAAATCCGGGGTTGTTTGCGGGGAAGAGCTCCCCGGTGCTTGGAGATCAAATACAGGCACTCTCCTTCGTCGGCTTTGGGATGCGACGTTGTCTTGTCATCTGTAGCTCTTGAGCTTTTCTTTCTAACTTGAAAGTTGTCATTGACATAGTCTGCGACGGAGATGGCGACCTCAACAGACCCGAGGCCAGAGAGCCATGTCGAGCAGCCGGTCGCTGACATTGAGAAGCAACAAGTCCTGCACCAGGAGCACTCTCATGTCGCAGACGATGACAAGACAGTTGCACCGGCAGTTGATTACTCTGGAGCCACAGCAAAGACGGATCCCGAAGAGATTAAGCTCGTCAAGAAGTTAGATCTCTGGGTTATGGTCAGTCAACGCACCCTAATTAACACGCCTCAACCTGTAATCTAACAGAAGCACAGCCGACTCTTTGGTTGATGTATTGGCTCAAGTAGGTCAACCTCTACCACCCTTTCATCTTTTTCCGCTAACAGCTAAGTTACCTTGACCGTAATGCAATCGCGCTTGCTCGCCTCAACGGCCTCGAAAAGCAGCTCGGTCTCTCAAGCGTCCAGTACTCAACATCCGTCTCTATCCTGTTCGTCGGCTACATCCTCGGCCAGATTCCCAGCAATATGGTGCTTACGCGCGTTCGCCCATCCTGGTACATGGGCGGCTTCATGATGGCCTGGGCCGTTGTTAGCGCTCTAACAGCCGTTGTCCACGATTACAAGGGTCTTGTCCTGACGCGATTCTTTCTTGGGGTTGTAGAGGCTCCATACTACCCAGGAGCTTTATACATCCTGTCTATCTTCTACACGCGGAAAGAGCTGGCAACTCGAATCAGTGTGCTCTATTCAGGGAATATTCTGGCAACGGCCTTCGCTGGCCTGATTGCAGCAGGAGTGTTCAACGGCATGGATGGCACCGCTGGACTCGCGGCCTGGCGTTGGCTCTTCATCCTTCAAGGCGCCGTGACGTTCGCGATCGCGATGGTTGCATGCTTCACCCTTCCTGATGAGCCCCTGACAACTCGCTGGCTGACCCCTGAACAACGACAACTTGCCCACGACAGAATCGCGCGGGATACCGTGGGAGTGCGCCTGCAGAGCAGCACCTGGGGCGGCCTCAAGGAAGCCTTTGTCGATCCGAAGGTGTGGGTGTTTATCTACATGCAGCACATGCACCTCGCCACGAACGGCTTCAAGAACTTCTTCCCCACCATCGTCGAGACGCTCAACTTCAACACCACAATTACCCTTGTTCTTACCTGCCCACCTTACCTCATTGCTGGCGTTCTGTCCGTCGTCTGGGCTTGGAGCTCTGGGAAGCACAACGAGCGCACTTGGCATATAACCATTTCCAAGGCCGTTGCACTATTCGGCTTTGTCTTGGCCTGTGCCACGATGAACACGGGAGCACGCTACTTCGCGATGGTGGTCTTCACAGTGGGCACGTACGGAGTGAACAGCATTTTGCTGGGTTGGGTTGGAAGCACGTGCGGGCAAACGAAGGAGAAGAAGGCTTCGGCGTTGGCCATCGTCAACACGAGCGCAAGTATCAGCTTCATCTGGACTCCGGTAAGCATTATCCTTAGTAATACATAGAATATGCCGTCCACTAACCTCATGACTTAGTACTTGTGGCCAACGTCTGACGCCCCGAGATACGTCATTCCAATGGCCAGCAGTGCCGCCTTTTGTGTAGCTTGCGTTGTTGGAGCATGGCTTATGAAGTGGATGCTTGTAAGGGAGAACAGGAAGATTCGGGCCTCTGATCAGGAGGCGAGGCTGTTTTATGCTTATTAACTCAGGCACAAGAGGCCATGATATGTGTTAAGAAAGCCACTTATTCGCGGGTGGTTAGGGGATAAACGTCGAGTAATAATGAAGAATCAATCGTCCGTGATTATGTCTAATTTGGAAGCGAAATAGACTACAAATGTAGTGTTCGTCGCCTTTTCCACACCTTTCGTCTATGCCGCTCACCGTACGTACCCAGCAAACACTCCGCCCATGTCCCAATTCATAGTCCCGTCCGTCTATCTCCTCAGAACTGAGGTGATCCATCTTGAAGTTGGTCTATTAAAAATGAGACATACAACTGAGTATGGATATTTTCGCAAAAGCAACAAGCTCTTGCCATTGTGACAGATTTGAATTACAAGCGTACTCCGAGACTACACCCTACTGAGGGATGCCAAGGACCTTGGGCCATTTAGAGTAGTCCACTGGCTTGATCGAGGGAAGTCCTTTCCAGTTCGCCTTGCAGGTGACTTTCAAGTCCATACCCTTGCCGGAGAGCAGGTATGTCGGGATCAGAAGCTGCTTGGTCGGCTCATAGTTTCCGATTTGCGAAAGGCGCAAGACATTGTCAAAGTCGAAGTTCTTGGTCTTCTTGGTGAATGTCTTATCCGCCCACGTATACATCCCTTGGATGTTCCACCAGTACTGCTTGGGAACCCAAACTTTCGGGATTGAATCCACAGTTGACTTGCGGGCGGTAATGTGGCAGTACCTGCATATGACGATGTGGTCAGGACGGTTCCTTGAGGATATGAGGGTATAAGTATGATTTATGGGGGTCTACTTACCAGTCTCCTGGGTTGCCTTTCCACTCGGCCGGGCCAGGTGTGATGTAGACGCCGACGCCAATCTGGTTTCCTTGAGCCTTTGCAGGGTCAAAGGTGATTCTTCCCTTAGCGTTATATTGTTTGGCTTGCTCCTAGAGAGACAGTCAGTTTCTGAGTTAAACCCATTGATTGGGTCTCCAGCTCGAAAACATGCCTTGCTAACAGTCCTGTAGCCCAGTGTAATACGTGCGGAGAACTGGCGAGAGTCCAGGGGGGCGGCAGCAACGCAGCCCGCGAGAACCATAACCCAGAGCAAAGTGAAGACCTTGGAGAGAACCATGATGATGGCTAAGAGGTCTGCGATCGATGGTAGAGCTTAGAAAAAGATGGAAAGATGGTTGGTTAAGTACCATTAGCTGACGATGAATAAGAATTTAGATACAGTTTCACAGAGCATTCATCGTTGAACTTATAGAAATCATGAATTCCGCAACGAAGTATTCGGCATTTTGTCGATAGTATTGCGTTACCGCCCAGAAGCCAAGTTCATGATGTCGTCGGATTCGGTATTAAGCTCGCTACCGAAAAGGATTCCAGTAGACCACAGCGGATATAGCCGCGTTCCCCTAAACACAACCTGTCCTAAAGTTGGAAGACATCTGTGGGTTTGTCAATAAAGACTGGGCAGATAAAAGCTCCGTGACCGAGTCTGTCATCACGAATGTTTTAGCGACATGCACAAAACAACAGGAACGCACTTTGTTATAGAACGGTTTTATGTGGATATCCAAGAGAAGCATGCGAGTCAAAGGTTCTCGAAAACCGCGAGATGGGGTCAGGTTTGTGCCAAGAACACACAGACTTGGGTCGTTGCTAAATGGCGGGTCAGCCGGAGGGATGGTAGGCAGTGCACTTCCAGGAGAATCGTTCGCGAAATCTCCGAATAGTCTCAGGAGCCTCTAAGGCATGTGTTTTGGGCACATTACTTTGGAATGTTACGTTGAGAATTTTGTGCAGGAGCATGGAACTTGAAGGTAGACTTTTGCAATTCAAGCATACGGTGGTATGGATGGCAACAAGAGCGATGAAGGCGGAAATGATAACAGTGACAAAAGTAAAAGTTGAAACAAGAACAAAATAAACGAAAGCCCATATGTAATAGAACAGATGGATTTGAACTGACCAGGACATGCTATGTTCGCCCGGGTAGCTAGAAGCATCTGCTATTCCTGTTGCACTTTTGGAAAAAGATTAGAAGCAACCTCGGCTGCTTCCGAGCGTCAGAGGCACTCATAAAGCAGTGCCGATATCTTTCGCCGTGCCTCACTACCTCTTCGCATTGAAACATCCTTTGGTCTGGCACCAGGAGATACCTTAGGACCTGCAAAGCCTTGCATGTGGAGTAGGGTCTTTCAAAAGCTCTGCAAGTCGACCTCCTATCTCGGGATTAATCTTGTCCATCCCATCCTGCTGGTACCAAATGGTGTAGTTTCCCTCTAAGTAGACTCGGTTGCCAAATCCTTTCAATAGATACTTGAAACCGCAAAATTTGCATTTGCGCTTGCAGAAGCGAACACCAGGATCAACTTCGTCGGTGTCCCAAAAGTTCTCCAGTAGCGATCTCCGAAGCACGCCGTCGAAGAAGGTGACGTGTGGACACAGCAGCGCCTCGTACTTCTCCCCAACCCGGTCAAAGGTCTTCCTCAGAAAGCTATGAGTGACAGGCACACCAGTGCGTAGCTTGAACATCGACAAGCACCATTCCAGCAAAAGGTAACAGTGCGCTCGGTCCTTCGTCATGCGAATCGCAGGTTGCTTGATGCCCTTGTTGTGGCCCAAGATTTCCGAGAAGCAGTCGGTACACTCCACGAATGGAAACTTGTTTTGTCCATACCCCTTGGAGCTTGAAATGGTGCCAACATCGACCAATTTGTGGTGCATGTCGGGTCATGTGAAGGTCCGGTGAGCGCAAAGCTGTAGTAGACCTGAATGACAAGAGTATGAGCTCTCCCCCCAAGGACAAGGATAACTCAAACTTGTAGTCTCTGCATTCCTGTAGTGGAAATACCAAGGATCATACCTATCAGCACATCCTTTGCATTCTTGGTCCAGCAGACCGTCCACGGGCGAGTCGTAACGATAGGTCTGGTTGTTTGTCGAAAGACATTCCGAACAGAGAAGATTGGCGATGCGCCGCTTTCTAGCCACTTTTCGGAACGAATATTGCGCCATAAATGTTTCGCCTGGATACCTGACTGTCTCAAGTAAAATGTTGAGCTCTTTACGCTGTAATGAAATGAAATCCGTTTCAAAGAACTTTCTTGTGATTGCCTCGAGTCGCTTTCGCGTTTCTTTGCTGACCATGGTGCAATCGCAGAGTCTGTGACTGCAGCTCCTGTCGACAAAAGCAGGATACAGCAGTATGTATCTTTTGTAACATCGACTTACCCAGATGTCACTTTCCCTCTCGGAACGAAGCTGACGACGCTCTGCTCCGTCCCGAGGTTTACAATAGATGTGAAAGCCTGCGCATACGTTGGCGAGGCGATGAGAAACTTGGCGAAAGACCCAAAAGTCACAGTCACATGCGTTCATGCAGTCAATGATCCCCAAGATCAACTCGTCAGGTAGCGAATGCAGTCGTGACGTTTGGTTCTGATGCCTTCGAATCAGCCAACCTGGCAAGGCATCGTCGGATGCTTGTTCGAGAGCGGGAACTGCATCTCTGCGGTGCTCGTCGTCTAGAAACTGCTGAAAACTGATCATTTTCTTACGTCCCTTATTCCTCTTGGCTTTCGACAAGTACGGCATTGGGCTTGTCTGTGGATTGAGATTGGGCTTATCAGGTTGTTATGCGAGTTTGGTTCTTGGTGTTTTGTCGTGTGTCGTGTTTGTGGGAGTATGGATCATGACGACTCACATACCAGCGAGCGAGTTTAAATAATTCGCCTCAAGAATGAGTCAGTTGAACAGCTTCAATTTTCCATCAGGGACGAAGAGGTATATCGATCAACGTCCACGTTGTTCCACTGCTCAAATAAGATTTGTCTAAATTGTGGTCGGTCAATCAAGGTCTCGAGTCACACATCACTTCTATTACTTAGGTAGCTACCTAGATGGAAAACGGTCCCGTTGAGCAGCTCCACTCTGGCGCCGACGTCCGCAACAGTCTCTAAGGACGGAGGTCCGTGTTCTGAGGCGTCAGGAGGCCGACAGTGTATCGACATTCAATGAAGCTGAGAGCCGGTCTGGCTGAATTGCCGCGACTTATTGCCGGTGCGGCCCCGCTGATTGAGCACGTCCCCATATTATTCATCGGCGACGGCGCCCAAGTCGGCTCCGACTCTTTGGTTCCGCCACCAATTCCGAACAAACCGAATGTGAGTCGGGTAAAGTGGGGGTTAACGCAAGCTGTCTCTGAAGAGCTGAGAAAGATCTAATCAGATTTGCAATCATAAATCCGTGCGGCAGCCACCGCCGGTAGTGCGATTGCGACACACTGTGAACTCGCACTTGACCCACAGCGCAAGTCTCGTAATACGAGCCGAGCTCCGATTTCGTAGTGAAAGACAATCTGTTAAAGCTGAGGTGTCCTGCAACCGAAGCTTAACACTCAATTGTGCCAGCTGCCAAGACTCACATTTCTACCCCTCGACTTTGGATATCTCAACTACTGCCCGACCAATCAAGATGCTGCAACCCTTGAAGAACGTTGTTGTCCTCGGAGGATCATATGTCGGTCTTGTAGGTGTCTCTTTGTACTTATGCTGTTGCCTATAGAACAAATGCTAACAGCTCGCCGTGCATTAGGCCGCCGTGGGCGAGCTTGCCGCGGCTCTGCCAGCATCCCACCGCGTGAGTGAACTCCCCGAAGAACAACTTTGAAAAGAGTGACGACTGACTCGTAGCTGGCAGATCTTGCTGGTCGAACCGCACAGTCACTTTCATCATCTCTTCGCATTCGTGAGTTGCCAGTATTGTGCACTGCTTCGTTAAGATTTATGGCTAACCCTTGATTCAGCCTCGTTTCGCAGTCCTGCCAGACCATGAGCATAAAGCCTTCATTCCATACACAGCAGCTTTCTCAAAGTCATCCGACCCATCGCGGCATCAGGTGATTCAAGCCCGCGCCAAGTCTCTCCGCCCCAATTCCGTCATTTTGGATAGAGAATGGCAAGGTTCAGGAGAGATTCCTTTCGAATATTTGGTTGTCACAACAGGCACCAGATTGCCAAGCCCAGGAACCATGCCCGGTGATGACAAGCCATCATCGGTCGACACCTTGAGAGCGCATCAGCAGGCGGTCCAGAAGGCATCTTCTGTCATTCTCATCGGAGGCGGCGCGGTGGGCGTCCAGATGGCTACGGATCTCAAGGAAATCTACCCTGAAAAGGAGGTGACCCTTGTGCATTCACGAGAGCACCTCATGCCTCTTTACCACACGAAGTTAGACGAGATTATCAAGGCTCGATTTGAGGACTTGGGAATCAAGTAAGCTCATAAACTAACAATCCCCTCCCGGTCTCAGGAGTTATTAACGTTTTACATCAGGTTGATCACCGGCTCCCGCGCTGTGATTCCGCCTGGCGGTCTTGCCTCCCAAACTTCAGTCAAACTGCAAGATGGTCGCGAGCTCTCAGCGGATCTCATCATCCCCGCAACGGGGCAAACACCCAACAACCAATTTCTCCAGGATCTCAAGCAAACCGGCGATGCCCCTCTTGTGAACCCGGCAAACGGCTTCATCAAAGTACGACCGACTCTTCAGTTCCAAGATCCGGCATACTCTCACATGTTTGCTGCTGGTGATATTGCCGACTCTGGTGCGCACAAGGCTGCCCGACCTGGTGCCGGGCAAGCGAAGGTGGTCGCTCAGAACATTCTGGCTATGATCAACGGCCAAGAGCCGAAGGAGCACATTGTAGTTACTCCTCCGGCAATTCATCTGTCATTGGGACTGGTAAGACCACACCCCCGAGTAACTGTTGAAAAGAAGTCGCGCTGACCGAGACCTCCTCTTTCCCCCGACATAGAAGAAGAACTTTGTGTTCAGGAACCCCGATGTTGCAGCAGGACAGACTGAACCAGCAGTCGTGCCGCGAGAAGAGTAAGTTACTACCGTTTCAATGGCCAACCATTACCGTGTACTGACTTTGATTCAGGGGGACAGCAGACATGAACATTGAGGGTGTGTGGGAGCGAAGAGGTGTCCGTGTCACCGACCCCAGAGAGTACCACCTGTAATAATAGAAAGAATGGAGGCCGCTCACTGTTTTAAGTACCTACAGAGAAAGACGACGAGATATCACGATGCACAATACACCGATCACTAGATAGACTTAGAGGTCGATCAAGAAGTTGTCGCAAACCAATATGTCGACCAAAGAGGAAAGGCCAATCAAATATTAGAGAAATCATCTTCTAGAAGTCCCTTCCAGTGAAGCTGATGACACAGACAAGAGGGGTTTGTTCAACAGCCCCACTGTTCCAGGAACGGTTCCGTATCGGAATGAAGCCCCAAGCCCAGACCTGGGCAATATTCAGGCTGAGACTGCTGGTCAGCATCGTGAATGACCTAAAAGGCCTGACTCTTCTTTGCATTACCAAGAATTAGACAGGCGGCAATCAGATCAATTTGGGGTAACATAGCCTGCTTTGCATTCAAGTTCTGCCTTGTTGGATCGTTGCTGCGCATAGCCCCGCCATCGGTACCCACCAGATGGCTTTCTGTACGGCAATCAATGCCTTCTTTGGCACTTGAAGGCTGGTGTTCTAGCAAGCTTACCCTGTCATCGGGCGTCGCTGTGCCGCTGACCAGTACCAACATTTGGCTCGGCTGGCAACTCACCATTCAGATCGAAAGTCAGGCTTCTGTCCTTACTTAGTTAATAGTGATACATGCACATACCGGCAATTGATGAAAACGAGACAACCAAACGGGCGCTGTTGCGTATGGTGACGTGCGAGCTACTCAAAGGCAGTGGTGCGGATTGATGTGGCTGGGTCATGCAACTGAGCCAACAGTGAGCTAGGATTGCTCAACATTCATCTCCAGAGAACCAACGGCGAAACGCGAAATCAGCAGGGGACCTCCGCCTGTGCCGCAGACGATCTAGTGGACACTGGGATTTTAGGCAACGATAATGAACTGATAAAGACCCTTCAATTGCATCTGATCCGCGCAAACATCAAATAGTTTGCCCAAGAAACTCCCAAGCAATTTCAAGGACTCAGTGACCATGACCACAATGTCAATATCTCTCATTCTCATTTCCACGTTGCTACAGCTCTCTAGTGGCTGTGATCTCCTCGATGGCTGAAAGGACTACGCCAACCGAACCTATGAACAGACATGCGTTGAGGCAGCCGCGAACGACACGAAATCTCTGGCAGTCTGCCTTTTGCAGCGGAATTCAATCGACAGGATACTTGACTGTGGAATGTGGGATGATATAAGCAATTATGCATCGGGCATGTTAGATCCGAAGGAAATTCTGGAGACTGTCGCTGGGACATCCAAGTGCGAGGAGAGTTGCGAGCTTTCGTCGGTGTTGCAGCAATGTCCACAAACAGATCGGGAGGCGTACTTGGGCTGCCTTTGCTGCAATCCTGTGAAGTCTGAGCAAGTTCAGTGTCTTCATTGTTGCACGTCAGAATATCCCCGTGTGTTCATCAGTTCAGAATCTTCGAGAGAGCCAAAACACCTATTCACTTGTGAAGCCAAGTGTTCTTTTTGGAGTCAAGTACGTCCTCTTGTGAACGTTGCCACAGGACTACATACTGATACGTTTTGTAGCGCAAAGAATTGAGAAGAGGTGTTGAAGACAGCAAGGAATCACCCCACCCCCACTCCACTAACAGGCTTAACTGCTCATTGCTATCGAGAGAGAAACTCAGAGACGTCCTTGTTCTCAGCAGAGCTTTGGGTGGCTTGAGGAGACCAGGCAGACCTGATATCGATAGACCTCACAATCCAAGTCGGCCTTACGACGGACAAAGGGGAGGTGGTCAAAGAGGTGGAGGACAGAGAGCCGACCGGAGTCAAGACTTTCACGCAACATCAGTACAAGGGGCTTCGCAAACAAGATCAGCAGCAGAAGCTACATCTAGCTCTGAATCTGGGGAGGATCCTGAGGTTGATGATGGATCGGGACCGACAAAGTCGGCTGAACAGAGTTTACAGGCGCTTACACGTACCACTAAGTCTGCTGCCACGACGACGTTAGCAACGACCCCCGATGGTGTGCCGACTAGCACGACCACGTCGCTAAGTAACTCTGCTGCGATAAAAACTGGCTCCTGGTCGGCGGCAGTGCTTATTTTAGTGTTGATACAACTCACGAGGTGATTTGGAGAACACAGACCATATTTTAGATATTAAAAATGTAAAAAGGGCGAAGACGGCGGCTACAGAGCTAGATTCAGCTGTTTAACGTCGTAAATATTACAGCATAGAGAGTCTATAAGGACGACAGCAGAATAGAAACTCATAAGGTTAGTGATAATAAAGACGACGAGGACGATAACAACGAGCATAATAATGACGACGAGGATAATAACGACGAGGATGACAACAACGACAAGGATAATAACAACGAGGATGATAACAAAAACGGGGATGATAATGACGACGAAGACGACGAAGACGACGAAGACGACGAAGACGACGAAGACGACGAAGACGACGAAGACGACGAAGACGACGAAGACGACGAAGACGACGAAGACGAC